>CM057453.1:1427410000-1427590000 GCA_016271365.2 Neoceratodus forsteri | reverse complement strand
GGAGCCCAGGCCACGGGGGTCGGCAGAAAGAGAGAGAGAGGATTGAGCATCCAGAGAACTGTTCTCCCTCTCTCTCTGGGGGAGACTAGATCGTCCCACTCGCTGACTGCCCTCTTGTGGTGGCTAGAGGGCAGTATGGGTGTGGAGGCTTGATCCAACATCCTTATGTCGGGGGATCGTAAAACAAAAATGGAGGAAAAATGAGCCTGGCAGGCTCAGTGATGGTCTGCCGCTCCTGGGAGTGGTCCTCGGATTCTGTATTGGGTCTCTGAGAGGAGGAGAAGCCAGCAACCCCTTCCTGGCTCCGGCCATGGGAGGCAATCCACAGAGGAACTACCGGGGCTACTTAGCACGGGTGCGACAGGACCGGAGAGACAGAGTCCCTCTGTTCTGAGGACCATAGCCATCTGCCAGGGCTCTAGCAGATAAACACAATAAGGAAAAAAAAAAGGAAAATAGTCGGACAAAATATAAAGAAACAGTATCATAATAACGATATCCCAAACTTATATCAGGTCCATACCAATGATTGTCTTACAGCCAATGTCAGTAATCTTGAGTAATATATGTTATCGATTTGTAATGTATTATCACAAATTATGGTAAACTGGAAGCATAGTAGATGTAACCAGAACACAAAACATAATATCGGAAGGAGATGTACTCCACATATCATATGTCAAAATGGCAAGGACAAGCTAGATAAACCAGGATAGCTGGCAGCATCACTTGTGCAAATGTACAGAGAGATCAGTGCTATCATTAAGTCCTAGTGGTTTTTGTGTCCCCAGAACATAAATCCAGAAGGATTCCTTTTCTGCTAGTACAGTAGCAACATTTCCACCTTGGTCCAGAACACATGATCTATGCCAATGAAGGAAAAGCTATGGTCATGTGCAACGTTCTGTGTTAATAAGTATACCTCAATGCACTGTTACCATCTCCCAATCTAACAGAACTGAGATGTTCACAAATCCTAGTTTTAAGAGGACAACTAGTTTTACCCACATAAAAAGAAATATAAATACAGATTGCCAAATAAATGACATTAATTGTGCCACAGTTGATGAACTGTCTAATCTCAAAAGTTTTATTGTTATTGTTGGAAATAAAGGTTTTGGTCTTGATAACTACTTGCACTGTGCACACCTCCTTCATTGGAGACATACTTTATGTGTAGATGGCATCCACCCCACAGATTTAGTGATTGGTAAGAAACTATGTATCAAAAAATCTCTCAGGTTTGCAACTTGTTTAAATACAATCTTGGGGTGTGATTGTGCCATATCTGCCAGATCCGGCTCTGTCGATAAGATGTGCCAGAAATTTTGCATGGTATCTCTCACCAACTGACTGTCTGTGCCATACTTAGTGATAAAAATAACATCTCCAAAGTTACATTATCCCTGCTTTTATACTCCAGGATACCCTCCCTTGGCATAACTGCAGCCTGGGCCTGTGTTTGTTTCAATAGCTCACTGTTGTATCCCCTGTCTTTGAAACATTGTGCAGGCTCATTGCTCTTGTAGTACTGGTTTCCTGGTCTGATCAATTATGGCTTACCCTCATTAGCTGAGACTTGGGGATGTTGTTGAAGGTGTGGTGGAGGTGGCAGCTGTTGGCCAATAAAGCCATTATGATCAGTTGGTTGACGATACAGGTCTGTTGACACAGTACCATCTGCATTTTTGTATATTTAGATCCAGAAACAGTATACTACACTTTGAATAGTGAACTATAAATTTTAGATTTGAATTGGACCCTTCCAGGTACCCAACAAATTCATGCAGTTGCTGTATACTCCCCTGCCACACTCTCAACACATCATCAGTACATCCCCCATAAGGAGTCTGGTGAGTAAGATGGAAAGCCAGTGGTCGGGTGGGAAAATAACAAGCTGGGTGGAGACCTGGCTGGCAAGAAGATCTCAGAGGGTGGTGCTAAACGGGGTGCACTCTGGGACGGCGAGGGTGAAGAGTGGAGTGCCACATGGGTCAGTTTTGGGTCTGTTTCTCTTCAACATCTAAATCAGTGATATTGTGGAGGGTGTGCCTATTTGCTGATGATACAACAATATGCAATAGGGTGGACACCTCAGGAGGGTGGAGGACATGAAGAATGACTTAAAGATGCTCAAAAAATGGTCTGGGATGTGGCAGCTGAAATTTAATGCTAAGAAGTGTGATGTGATGCACTTGGGGAGTAGGCACAGAAGAGCAGGGTACACCCTAGGTGGGGAGGAAATCAAAGTAACAGAACAGGAGAAGGGCCTGGGGATCATAGTCTCCTCGAACCTTAAGGTAGGAATCCAATGTAGTAGGGCAGTGGGAAAAACCAATGAAATGTTGGCATGGATAGGCAGAAGCATTACTATCAGAAGGAGTGAGGTAATAATGTCCTTGGGCCCCTTCTGTTCAATGCCTACGTATCTGACATAAGGACAGGAATCAGGAGTGAGATGAGTCTCTTTGCAGATGACTCGAAACTGGGGGGGGTGGTGGATGGGGAGGAGGGGTAGGGTGGCCCTACAGGGGGACCTGGAGGCTCTGGAAAGATGGTCTAGAAAGTGGAAACTGAGGTTCAATGCAGTGAAATGCAAGGTACTCCACCTGGGGGCCAGAAACCCAGGTCAAGTGTACACCCGGGGGAAATGCTACAAGTCTCGATGGCTGAGAGGGACCTGGGGGTGGTGGTGGATGTCAAGATGAACAACTCTGAGACTTGTAGGAGGCAGCAGCCAAGGCCAACAGGATGCTGGGATGCATCGCTAGAGAGATCACCTCAGAAGGAGGAAGTGATACTCCTCTGTATAACTGCTTGGTAGGCCACACCTTGAGTACTGCATGCAGTTTTGGAGGCCACATAAAGAGGGACATTAACCTCCTGGAGAGGGTCCAGAGGAGGCAACCAAAATGATTTGGGGCTTGGGGACAGGACCTATGAGGAGGCTCGAAGAGCTAAATATGTACACATTGGAAGAGAGAGAAGGACCGGGGACATGATAGAGGTCTTCAGGTACATGAAGAGAGTAAATAGGGGAGGAACAGTCAGGGTGCTTAGAAGGAAGGAGGAGGGCCACTAGAGGCATGGGTGGAAGCTGGAGGGAAGATTGGGAGAAAGGAGGAGGTGCTACTTCACTGAGGAGGGTGGTGGAGCCGTGGAATGCACTGCCTAGGGGCTGGTGGAGGCACAGACAGTGGAGGGTTCAAGAGGGATGGGACAGGTACATGGGAAGGGTTCTGGAAGCAAATCCAATGCAGCAAGAATATCTGGAACTGGGAAGGAAGCCAGAAGGCGAGGGGATAAAAAGGTCAGCACCCAGGGTGGGGCTGACCAACGTGACACGAAAGACCATTAGGCCTATTCTGCTGGCATTTTAGTATGTTAGTATGTACAATGCCCCTTCAAAAAGCCATGGTGAGGCCGCACCTGGAGTATGGGGTTCAGTTCTGGAGGCCACATCTCCACAAGGATATAGATGCATTGGAGAGGGTTCAGAGAAGGGCAACCAAGATGGTGCAGGTTATGCAGGGAAAGTCACATGAGCAGAGGTATAAGGAGCATTTTGTACACTGGAGACAAGAAGTGAAAGGGAGACATGATTGACACTTTTAAATATATAAAGAGCTCAATAAAGTGGAAGAAGAGGGTTTACTTAAGAGGAAGGAGGGGGTCAGAACTAGAGGGCACAGCCTCAGACTGCAAGGAAAAAGATACAGGGGCAATGTGAGAGGATGTTTCTTCACAGAGAGGGTGATGGAGCCCTGGAACAGACTACCAGACTGAGTGGTGCAGGCTAAATCAGTGGAAGAATTCAAGAGGGCATGGGACAAGCATATGGGGCTGAGTATCGGGGGGAGTGCTGGGGCCGGCAGGGAAGGGGAGGTGGAAAAAAGGGGATACTAGATGGGCTGGTATGGTCATTTTCCACCATCAAGCTTCTATGATTCTATGATATCTGTGCTAGAGTTTGACGTATTCATAAAAAGGATTAACAGTCCTATCATATATGCACTGTAATTCCCATCATTGGAAAGGCTATGCCTGGAATTCAATGGCCAAGCAGCCAGCCACTCCCACTTTATGAGCTACATAAGCAGTTCCTCTCAGCCTCATCAGCCTCATTGTGAAGCACTTTCTCTTTGCAGCCAAAGGCTCTGTATGTCTGTCCTCTGAGCTGGTTGGGGCCTGTAGGGATGGCTGAGCCCCCCTCCTGCTGCTCCTGCTTGTCTTTGCTGGATTTTTGTGTTTATTTTCCTGCTTATGGTTTGTATTTTGCCTTCAGCTGTGTTTGTGGTTCTTTTTTCTCTGTTTCCTGTTTTCTGTGTTTGTTTGTCTTTGTTTTGTTTTTGGGGGCTTTTTCTAAACTTCTAGCATATTGTTCTCAGAGCTCCTACTACTTGTTTTCAGTTACTCACAGCTCTCAAACTACTGCAATGCAGCTGCAATCAGTATTTGTGTGTTTCAGCTCAACCATAGCTGCTCCATGTTGCATACTCAATTGATTTCACCTGACTCAGGCCACACTGACTCTAGCTATGCAGCTCAATCATGCTCTCTCATTCTACTTACCTCATTATAGCAGCTTCATTGCACTGTCTGGATACACCTGCTTTCAGAGCATTGTATCTCCTTATTTATGTTTATTGCAGTTACAACTCAGTGTACTCCACACAGATGTTGCTTTTATGTTTATATACCCTGTTCTACTCTGAGGTCAGTCAAAAAGCTTCTGCTGAGGCTGTTAACCTAGCTTTAATATCTGTATGTGATTCTTGGCCTTCCTTCACTTTCTTGTTTGTCCTATGGTGGGGACTGGGAAGTATTTGGGGAGTCATGGCCCCATGCGGCTAATTATTTCTGTTCTAAATCCTGCCTTCACTGCTGAAAATCCTCAGAGTATTTGTCACATTGATTTGGCTTTTAAATGTCTGGCTGGCTTGCCCCACTATTCGGTGCTGTTTCATTGCTACTACATTATGCAGACCTACGTGCAGGTCCATGCTTGCTTACGCAACTGATTGCTCATGCCTACTGCATCCTCTCAACTTCAGCCTCTGGGATGTCTGCTGCATTCAATCTGCTTTTGACCTTGCACGATCTCAGCACTCACTGCTCATTAAGATCAACACACCAGTGCTTAATCAGCTCAACAGCTTCTCAGCTCTCAATCTAATTCTGGGGCATGCCAGCCATTCAGTTCTGGAGCAGGGTTCCTGCAGCCGACAGTCTTGCTCTGCATTTAGTCTGCATCTTGAGCATGTCCACCTTGGGGTGGAATCCTTCTCACCTGGCCCATAGTTGGGAATGTTCTCAGCCCGGGCTGGGCTTTAGCTGCCTGCTACACAACAGCAGCTCCTGCCATAGAATTTAAGAATAGTGGTGAAGGTTGATTATGATGATCTTCTTTTGGCTCTAATGTTCCACTATAACAGTTGTCCATTGGCTTTAGTGGTTTCCTTGCAAGGCACCTTCACCGCATTCTCCATATGACTGCCTCTGGTTCACCTGGTTTCAGTTTAAGGTGGATAGGCCTGGTGAGTGCCTTAACAGTCGTTGCTCTCCTCCTCCGCCTTGGTTGAACATATTGTTGCAGAGCTTTCCGCAACCTTCCACAGCATTCCGCTAGAGGGTTTGGTGAGAGCCTTCCTCCAAATTGGAATATTTCCACCTCCCTTGAACTGGGTTTTCCAAATTGCAGCTGCTGAGTCATCACTAAATAAACTATCCCAAGCCTGGAGGGAAGATGACCTAGGCCTTGGATCCCCAGAGATTTCCTCCTCATAGGGTTTTTTTTTTCTCCTCTGTTACTTCAGGTCATAACTGTTAGTTAGCATAGTAGTGTCCCCTAGTTTCTTTAGTTAGGTTCTGCTGTTGTAAGGAGGTGGGGGATGTCCTGCCATTCCCTCTCTCTCCTTAGAGGATCCCCTCATTATCAATGTAAACCATCAGTGTCATGCTCATAAACCTGGGCTTTTCATTAGAAGTTATCAAACTGAGCATCTCATTACGTTCTCAAACTGCCTATAGCTTCTCTACTACTATGTTACAGTTACTGCTCCTACATCACAGCTACTGCTTGCTCATTAGCTTCATGTCACCTCATTCCTTGGGATATGATTGTACAACATTTCGTTTGTGGATTTCTAAGGTACCTTTAGCCACAGAAATCATCCCATGGCACCTAGGGGTGGAATGACATCAACAAAGTACAACACTGGTTCAACTCCAATCAACTCTCCCTAAATGCCAAGAAAGCAGTCTCTATGTCTTTCAGCACTAGACAGAGACTATCCAGACTTACATCCCCCCTGATCTTCTGTACCCTAAATAACATCATCCTTGAAGACGTGCCCTCCTTTAGGTACCTAGGGGTTTGGCTAGATCACCACTTCTCCTTTTCCACCCACGTGGATGCTGTCCTATCAAAACTGCACCCTAAGCTTGGTGACCTCTATAGAAACTGCGCTAGTCTCCCGCTTCCTGTGAGAAGCAAAACAGTCTAGAAAATGATTCTACCTTCCTTTGACTACTGCGATGTTGTCTACAGCTCAGCCTCCAAGTCCACCTTATCCAGACTGGACCCTCTCTTCAATGCTTTCTGCCACTCACCCTCAATGCCCCCCACACCCATCACTGCGAGCTCTTCCATTCACTGGACCTCTCAACCCTGAGCAACTGGAGCCTACTTCACAGTGCTAAATTTGTTTCTAACGTCTGGCTGTTCCCTTCCACCCTACTTCATTTCCTCCCTATCTTCCCCGCCAACCCCTGCTCATGCCCTCAGGTCTACTGACTCCAGGCTATTAGCTATCCCTCATCGAAGAACCTCTGCAGGCCAATCGGCTTTCTCTTACCTCCTCCCTAAGCTCTGAAATGACCTGCTGGTCCAAATCCACCATTCTTCCTCCAAACACTCTCTAACCTTTGCCCTCACTAACTTCTTCACACTCAATTATACCTGCCCCTGACCTACCCCCCCAACTGACTCCTTCCCCCACCTGATCTCCCTCCTCCTTACATGCCCAACCAGGGGCTGGGCCATTCACCCAAATGACTGGCTTATAAAATTGCCCTAACAATCCTTGCACTTACCCACTCTTGACACTTCTGCCCATCCCTTCTTATTCCCATCAACATTTCCCTAAGTCAACCCCTCATCCTTCCCAGTGTTTGACTACCCAGACCTGTCACCTCCCCTGGCTCCAAGCTCGGGCTCAGTTTGCTCTGCCAACCCAGTGCATCTTACTTCTCTTCAATCTCTAGATATAGGTACTTATGTAACTATGTATAGTTTCAATGTGTAATCAAATATGTTATGCCACCCTCCTTGTGGCACAAGTATGTAGTGCCTCCACATGTATAAGTCTGTCTAGCCACACTCACCTATGTAATCATTGTTTGAATTGCTTGGCTCTAATATCAATCCATTGTTTGTTTTATGTATACTCATCCCATGTACCCCCGAGGTTGCACCGTGAGACAAGCATCGTTTTGCTCAATGTGCCTCTCCTGGTGAAACAGTTTCAATAAATAAATAAATAAACCCTCTCTGTGGGTTCCTTGCCTTTCGTACCCCTACAGGGTGGTAATTCCTCTGGAATAGAGAGTGCAAATGGCCAAAACCAAACTAACACAGTTGCACAAACATAACACTATGCTGACTGTGCAGGACATTGAATTGGAAAGGCTATACCTGGAGTTCAATGGTCAAGCAGCCAGCCACCCCACTTCCTGAGCTATATAAGCAGTTCCTCTCAGCCTCATTGTGAAGCAGTTTTCTTTGCCTCACCATCCTCCCCTCCGCCTCCAGCGGCAGCACTTCTCCTAGGGGATTCCTAAGGTACTTTAGCCATGGGAATTATCCCATGGCACCTTCTAGGGGTGGAACCTCTGAGGGTTCCTTTGCCTTCATACCCCTACAGGGTGATAATTCCTCTGGAACAGAGAGTGCAATGGCCAAAATCAAACTAACACAGTTGCACAAGCATGACACTTATACTGACTGTGCAGGACATTGAATCCAAGGTAAAGGTTAGCATATGTTTGGGAGAAAGTCACCCCCATAGTCATACCTTTACCTGGAGGAAATGCTGCCCTTGGAAAACAAAACTGCTCATGGTCAGAACATACCTGGACACAAAAAAATCAATGAAATTAGAACCATACCCCATGTCTGTCTCAAGCCAATATCATAGGAAGTCAAGGCACTCTTGGTGAAGAACATTTGAGTACAAAGCCTCCACATCTAATGTGACAAGAGTAGACATGGAATCCAACTGTAAACCCCAGGACACTGAAAATCTGGGTACTGTATCTAATATATGACCGTAACTAGGCACAAGAAAATTAACATAGCCATCAACAAACTTAGATAGTGGCTCTGTTAGAGACACTATACCAGATACAATTGGATGTCCTGGGGCCGGGGGGTTAACCAAGGTTTGTGAATCTTTGGTAGAGTATATATTGTCTGTCGTACAGGAAAATCAACGGTCAAAAAATCTTTGGCTTCCTTTGTGATAACATCGTTTTCTAAAGTTGTAGTTAAATACATACCTATTTCAGCCTTAAAAGCATTGGTTGGATCCCTTTTCATTCCCACATAAAACTCAGTGTTTGCTAACTGTCGAAAAATCTAATTCTTGCACATTTCCATGTCCATCATAGCCACTGAACCCCCCCTGTCTGCAGGCTTCAAAACGATAAGTGGATTATCCTGCAACTCTTGCAAAGCAATCGCTCTTTCCTTGAAAAGTTGCAAAAGTCAGAACTGGGGGGGGTGCTAATTTTATGTTCTAACTCGGTGAGGACTGCTTTTTCGAATGTTAAAACAGCAGGGCTATAAGTGGGAATGTACCTCGAAGGCTACTTAAGGTGAGTCAGTTCACTATGGGTGTTAGTAATGACCCTTAGATGTAGAATGTTCAGGAACTGAAGATGATGTAATGGATGGTGGGTTGGAGGAAGCTGCAGGTAAAGTTGCTATAGGTTGTCTAGCAAACAACACTTTGAGATTAAGTTTCCAGGAGAATTTTTTAATATCTAAAAACAAGTCAAATGGCTGATTACTATATGCTGGTATAAAATGTAAGCCTTTTGACAGTACCTTAAATGGTCTCTGGTTGGTGTAAATGATGAAAGGTTTACCACATTGATTTCTTCTTGTGGTAAGTTTTCCTCATTCCCCACACGTTGTTGTTCGCCAATATCTGGAGCTCTTGCCTGTATCTGGCCCTTGTTTTCTGCACCTCTTCCAGTGCTCATGCCATTGAACCCCCCTCCTTGTTTTCCTACTGCAGGATTTGTCAGCTTGAGCTGCACAGTCTAGGGCTGCAACAGGGTGTGGAAGTCATTGGATGTCTATTGCTCCTCCTCTTCCTCCCCCAGATCCTCCTCCTCCTCTAAAAAATAATCAGAGGATTTAGTCTCTGAAGCCAAAGTGAAGTGCTCAAAGGTCTGATTTAAATTGGGATTTTCAAGATCAATTTTAAAGAAGCACTATCTGTATTCACAGAAGTTTGATTCTTCTTTTTATTTATTTATTGAAATGTTTCACCAGGAAGGCACACTGAGTAACAAGTCACTCGTCTCCCAGTGTGACCTGGGGGGAAGGGGTACAATGGGAGTGAAACATTAAACATTCAAGTTACAAGATCAACATTAAAGGACACCTAAACAACATTTTGACATCAAACTATCAAAAAATCTGACTCTGTAGGTGACTAAAGGAAAGGCTGCTGTATTCATTAATGCTAAAACTACATTTACATAATTTACCTAAATGTCGTTCCAGAGCATTTAAAAATAGTAAAATCAGCTTTCCAATTTAAAAAAAACTGTCTTACCTGCTTCCTAAAATGGCCACCAAATCTGTTATGTGATGACATCATTGGAGCCAAGTCAGAGAGATATATGGCTCTCTATAATGCTATGCTTATTTCTCTTTGTATAGAATTGTTTCACTCAAATGATCAAAACCATGTGCATTATTTTATATAATACACATGTTAGGCTATGGTTCTGTTCATTTTGTTTACTTTAACATGCTGAAAATATGTTTTAATCCAACCTACTTTCTCTGTGGCAAACCACAGTGCAGTACAAATTTTGAATAACCTGGTGGTCTAGTGATTATGGTGGATCCAGCATGTTACAATGGGGTGCTGGGGTGGTGTGCATGCTTAATATGAACTTTTTAACATTTTTATTAAACCTTTATATTTTCTGCTATTATTCTTTTCTAGTACGTTTTTGACAGAACCTACAAATGTAATCCATAGTTTGAATGTAAACAGTTGTATAATCAATAAATCAGACTTCTTCAACAAAGTGAAATGCAGCAGCAGCATGCAGGTACATTACTATGGTGGGGGTGGAGCCACCCTTCACCACCCCACAGTCACCATGTTTTGTAGCAAAGTTCTTGTGCAGTCCAATGTTAGAGTTTATACTTTCTTGAAACTCAGATACTGTATATGCTTGTCTTCTTTCTCCATGGGAAATAATAATAAGAAGAAGAATCAGCATTTATATAGTGGTTTTCATATACACTGCATCCCAAAGTGCTTTACAAGCAATACTAGACAGGTAGTGAAGTGCCGGAATGTGTAGTGGCAGCCATTTCATACATTAATATCCACACACAGCCTTGGACAATTGCATGAGCTGCTTTTATAGGAAGGGGAATGTTGGCCAGGACAATGGGTCCAGGTAGTGATCAAGGTGCTGGCAGGCCCACATCTCATTTCTCACTGTAATCTGCTCATATTTCTCTCCTTCTGCCTTCCTCCTTCCCTGAATATAGCAGTGCCTTGCAAGAGTGGCCTTGTCCGTCCCCCTCTGGTATCATTCTTCACTATTACTCCTCACACTAAAAACTGGTGAGCTCATCACCCTTCTGCATCATGAATGCAAGTAGTACAGTCTCCGTTTTATTTTGACATATCAAATATAAACATATCTTTCCAGTAAGTCAGGCTCATAGCAGCAGGGAACAATGGGAATAATTAGCTTTCCTATCCTTAAAAGATCTAGGCTACCTTTGATTAGGCACTATTAAATGATGGGTGCACACATCATTATGTATGTCATTTAATAGTGTCTAATCATAGGTGGCTTAAATCTTATATGGGTAGAAAAGCCTATTTTTCCACTTGTGCCATGCTGCTATCAGCTTGGCTTACCAAAAGATCATGTTTATTATTAATATGTAAATATAACATGGAGACTGTACTAAACACATTCATGATGCGGAAGGGTAGTGAACTCACCAGTTTTTGGTGTGGGGAGCAGGTGAGAAGAGGCCATTCCAGCAGGGTACAGCTATAGTCAAGTTAACTGAAGACATGAAGGAGGATGTTGAGCAGATCACTGTGAGATCTGAAATGTGGGGCTGCCAACATCGTGATCACTACCTGACTGTGGATGAGAATAGCCAGCGATGACAAATACTCAGAGTGGCAGGGCTGCACCGAAACCGTTACCTGAATTCAGTGTAGAGAAATTACCCTCGGGTTGGGGGGATGTTGACGTTTTTTAGGATAGTATTGAGGGAGTTGTGTATAGCTCTTTCAAGATTTGGAAGGGTAGTAGCCAGCCAACTTGCATTGTGGAGTAGAGCACAGAAAAGTACTGGAGAAGAATTGCTGGGAACTGTCTTGCAGGGTTCTGCAGATCACAGGTAAAAGTAGACTGACACTGGAAGTCAGGTGGATTCACTCAAGGTATTAGTATTCCTCTTCTGCTAATAACATTGTTATCCATTGTAAGTGCAGCCCTTATGAGGGCATGAGCAGCAGTTTTCTGGTAGGTCATGATGCTTATTGCTTGCCCTCCAGGAAGACCTAGTTGTTGGTTAATGAGGTGGAAAAACACAACAGGAACTGTACATACTACCTTCACTGTGCAGAAGGGTGGTGATCCACTCTGTTTACTGTGGGAGCAGAAGTCAAACATTGAGAATGTGGACTGAGAGTGATTTGGGAGGCATTTTTAACAGTGCCAGCTGATGATGCGTATCAGTATGGGTGTGCACAACTCTCTGAGGTACAAGATTACAATCTGAGGTGTGATAATTCTCTTCATGAGACGCAGCTCATATGCAGCCTCAGGCAGTACTAAGGACAGGTATGGATGGTGGATGTGCAACAGAAGGCAGGCTATGTGCAGGGGGTTCACACGGAAAAAGAAAGCTTTATTTGTGGATTAACAAGAGAGCATGAGCTTTGGAACTGAATAAGACAGGTATTTCGCTGTGTGACCCTGAGCAAGTCACTAAACTTCCTTGTGCTCCGGGGCCACACCTGTAAACAAGGTTTCAGCTTAGTGTGTCTCTCCTAGTTAACAAAAACCAAAATTCAGTGCATTATATAACTACTAGATCATCAGGTATTTGAAGTGTTGTACTGAAATGCAGTTTGCCAAATAAAAAGTTAGCTGGATTGCAAAACATTTTCTGCAAGTTAAAGTAAACAAAATGAATAAAATCATAGCCTAACATGTGTACTGATCAAAATAATCCACAAGTTAATACATGTTGTTGATCATTCTGGTACAACAATTCAAAATAAAGAGGGAAAGAAGAACCAGTTAGCACTATTGAAATATATGTGGATCTCTGTTTCTGGCTCCTATGATGTCATCATGACTCATCACTTAACACACTTGGCAGACATCTTAGGGAGAAACCAAGGCTGTTTTTTGAAAGTGAAAGGCTGATGTTTACATTTTTCAAAAGCTATGAAACTGCATTTATGTTATTTACATAAATGCAGTTTGCTATGAATGTAAACAGCAGCCTTTACTTACCTCAATATAAAGCCAGATTTTGGAATTTACAGTTTAAAAACTGCTATTTTGGTACCCTTTAACATACAGTTCTAAGGCATGTGTTACAAGCAGTGGTACAACAGTGTTGCGCATAATAGGTGAGAAAGAATGGACAATAAGTGCCGGGTTAATAAGTAAACAAGTGCTTACATGAAAGAAAAGGGTGCGGTGAGAAGGGAAAGGAGGGAGGGGTGAGGTGGAGGGATGTAGGGGGAAGGGAGCAGATGAGGGATGCAAACCCTTGGGGGGTAGGAGAGGACCCATGGAGAGCATGTGGGGTCCTTACATTCTGTGAGAGATCAAGGGAGGCCAGTAAGGGAAGAATTTGGGGAAGGAAGGAGGCTAGAAATTTGGGGGTGGGGTGCACAGGTAAAATGAAGGTGACGGTAGAGGGGTAGGGTTTATTCAGGGCTTAGGAGGGAATTATGGAGGGATATGGCAGTAGCAGCTAGGTGCAAAGTAATTATTGAGGACAAAGCTGATGGAGTAGGTTGAGAATGAGTGCCAGATTTGAGGGGGGAGTGAATTCCTAATTTTTGGGAGGCAATGACAGTAAGCGGATTGGCTGATTAGGGTGGGTCTCCGGGGGACTACCAGGGTGTGGGAGTCAGTTGATATAAGGGAATGGGAGGATGGGGAGATTGTTATAAAGGAGGAGGTTAGGTAGGAAGGGAGCTCATCCAACCATTGCTTGGAGGTGAATTTAGCACAGTGGGAGAGTCGCTTATTTGTAAGAGAGGGAATGGATAGGGCATGATAAAGATCACAGTGGTAGGTGGAAGGGGGGGGGCATCCAGGGCAAAGCAGCAGAAGGAATTGAAGAGGTGTTCAGTCTGGCCAGGGAGGACTTAGAGGAAGCACCATAGACTATGTCACAGTAGTCAAAATGGGCAGTATCATCGCTCTGAACAAGGTCACGCCTAGCTGTAGGAGGGGTGCAACTATGGTCTCTGAACAGGGCACCAAACTTGGGGTGCAGCTTCTTCTGGATGGCATAAATATGTCCAGAGAAGCTTTGGTGTTGTTCCAACCAAACACCTAAGTACCTGAAGGAGGATGTGTCCTCAAGTAAAGTCCCATTAAGGGTGTGGAAAGTGGGTAGGTAGGAAAGCCTAGAGATTCTCTGCCTTGTGCCAAAGGTCATGGAGACAATATTCTTGGCATTGAGGAAAAGTTGATGGTTAGCAAACCAGAGCTGAACCTTGTATAAGTCTTGCTGTAAGCTGGTTGTAACCTTAGCAGGACAGGAGCCAGAAGCATACAGGACTGTATCATCAGCATACATATGTATAACAGTGGAGGGGGAGCAAACAGAGGGAAGGTTGTTTAAGAAGATGGAGAACAGGAGGGGCCGTAATACAGAGCCCTGGGGGACACCAGTGCTAATCAGGAGGGGATGTTAAGTGGCATCCAAGATCTGAACTGATTGGGTTCTGCCAATAAGGTAGACCTTGAACCAATTTGTGGTGGAGGGAGATAGGCCAGCTGCTGGGAGTGAGTTGAGGAGAAGGAAGCGAGAGACAGTGTCAAAGGCCTTGGCCAGGTCAACAAAAATGTCAGAGGTAATTTGGCCATTGTCCATCTCAGTTAGGATGGAGTCTGTGAGCCGTAGGAGAGAGGTGGTGGTTGAGTGTTTTTTCCTGAGACCAGACTGGAAAGGGGTGAAAAAGGAGGTGTCAGATAGAAAAGAGGTGAGTTGGAAGAGGACAATGTGTTCTTGAAGCTTGGCAAGGGTAGGGAGGAGAGAAATGGGGCAGTAGTTGCCAGGGGATGAGGGCTCACCCTCTTTGGGTAGAGGGAGGATCACTGCATTTTTCCATGAAGAGAGGACAGAGGCAGTAGAGAATGAGAGCTTTAAGATTAATGAGAGGAGGTAGGCAATAGCCAGAGCAGACAGGGAGAGGAATTTTGGGTTGAGGCCATCAGGGGAGGCACCTTTAGAGGGGTTGTTGGTGAGGAGGGCACATAGGGCATTGTTGGGGTTACAGTAGTGAAAAAGAAGGGGAGGTGGGAGCAGGCACACCAGTAGAGGGTGGGAAGCGTGATGGGTAGGAGGGGAGGGATTTCAGTAGCTCAGTGGCGCAGGAGGTATTGTAGGAGTTAAATTTCTCAGCTATGGCTGGTGGGTCAGACACTAGTGAGCTTTTTACTTTAAGTACTACGGGGGGGGGAGCAAGATGACAGGGTAGATAGGGCATGGACCACCTTCCAGAACTTTGAAGGGAATTTATGTTGGTGATGAAGGCAGATTTGAAATATTCATACTTGGCTAACCTTGTAGCCCTGGTGCAAGCGTTTTGGAGCATGCTGTAGTTTGCGAGGTCACTAGGATGCTGGATAGCTTTATGATGCTTCCTGGCTCAATCGCTAGCCCTGAGACAGGCCGGAAGTTCAGGGGTTATCCAAGGTAAGTGGTTACCTCTAACTCTGATTTGTTTTAGTGGGGCAAAGGCATTCCAGTTTACAGGAAAGATTTCTTTGAAAGAGGCAAGGGCCTTATCAACCAAGGGGAAGGAGGTTAGGGGGAATCAGTCAGAAGTGGCAACGTTACTCAGGAGAGGTTCAAGGTCAAGAGACTTGAAAGAGCATAGTTGTGTGGTTTTGTGTGGTGATTTAGTTCTGTGGACTTTCCTAACTGTGAATATTGGGTTATAGTCACTGACAGCATCAGGGAGGACACCAGAGGTGATGAGACAGTTGGGGTGGGAGGTAAGGGCCCAGTCAAGTACAGAGTGTTGTTGTGTCTTGTAGTTTGGGCAGGTGGGTTCGGAGATCAGTTGGGAGAGGTTTAGGGTTCCAATTTCATTTTTAGTTTTGGTAGTTTTAGGTGACAACCAATTTATATTGAAGTCGCCTAGGATGAATAATTCCCCAAAGCGAGCAAGGGAAGTGATGGAGGTTAGGAGGTTTAGTGTGACTGAAGGATGGACATTTGGGCAGCAGCAAATGCTGGCTATGAAGATTGGGAGAGTGAAGAGGAGGGTCACATGGACAGCTAGGGCATCATAGGTCTCAGGATTGGAGGATGTGCAGATGATGGAATATTGGATGGAAGCTAGGACATAAATGGCCACACCACCACCCCTGCCAGCGTGGTCTTGCCTTAGCAGTGAATAGCCAGGAATGGAAACTGAGTAGTCAAGGATAGTGCTCTTTAGCCAAGTTTCTGAGATGATTAGACTGTCTGGTTTTAGAGTGCACACCATGGTCTGAATCTGGTCTATTTTTTGCAACAAGCGGTGGGTGTTTTGATGTCTAGATCTTTTAGATTTTTTGTTGTTCGTCGAGTGCTGGTACTTCTTGGTATTACCATGTGACCCTGGCCTCCCAGTCTGGATCCTTGCTGCTTTTTCCAGGTAAATACCCTGTCCAAAATATAATTCTGCTGATCATGATCATGAACTTGAACGATCACATTCAGACTTGTACTGTTTCTGTTTAAGTCTTTCTTCTTCTTCTTTAAGCACAGCTTGTCTGAAGACTAACTCATAGTCATAAAGTCACTATGTGTCTTAAATGTGGCTACAAAGCGTTCCCACACCTCTACCCTGACTTGTATTTCTACTTGTTGTTGTGTGTAGTGTCTAATGAGGCAGTGTACAAATAATATTGATGCGCCTGCATCTGCATCTTCCAATCATTAATGAAGTAGTCTCGATCCAGCCCACAGCCTGGCCACTGGATAACTCTCAGGGTCTTCCTGCCAGCACTTCATCTTCTAGCACTGCTGAAAGACTGGAATGGTGCATTCTGATATTGACCCAACATTCTTAAACTGTTGGTGGAAGAACTGTTTTATTAAAAATCTCCCTCTAAATGAGAAAAGCATTCAAAAAGTGTATTTTTAACACTTTCCTTTTGGAATAATTTTTTTATAATGGCAATAAGGCACTCCCAGGTGTTAGAGTAACAGTTAATCATGACCTAGGGGCAATATGGCACTTGGCTGCACCTCATGCCACATTATACCACTAGTGGTGATTAACAGACTGTTAATCTAATATCTGGTCATATATTAGCCCAATTGTCACATGTAAAAGTTACAACGAATGTAAAACAAAACCCAGCTTCATATTTAAACACTGCGCTTCTGTAGGTGCCTAAAATGGTCAGAACGTCCTTAACATGATGATGTCAGTAGAGTGACAGTGCTTTGGAGCGATAATAAAGCCAGCATAAGGACCAGTTAAATAAGCTGATAAAATAACACTAACAAAGTGCTTCTCCTGCAGATCCCTTATTGTGCTTGTGAGAAAAGGTTGTCACACATGCACAGTAAAGGAATTGGAGAAGTGCTTTGTTAGTGCTATTTAACAGTTTATTTATAAGGTCCCTATGCTGACTGTATTACCGCTCCGGAACGAAGTCGCTCCACTAACATGATCACGTTAAGGACATCACAGCCATTTTAGACACCTACTGAAGTGCAATGTTTGAATAGGAAGCTTAGTTTTGTTTACATTCGAAAGCAGTAGTGTCAAACACAGGGAAGCTGGTGCTGTTCAAAAGTTCAGCACGTGATACAAATAGTTGACAGCACTCATCCCTCTTAAAGGAAACGAAGATGACTGCTTCTTCAAGGAAAGTCCATTTATTTGAGCTACATTCACCACACAAAATCAAACAGCTTACAGAAGCATAGAGGAGGTAAAAGGAAACTATAGGAAGTTAGGAGAACAGCTGGAGACCAAGACAGCCACACTCTCCATCTCGGAAGTCCTTCAGTATGGGGAAAGGGGGACAACAACTCCATGTTCAGAGCTGAGGAGATCAGAGAGTTTAATTCATGGCTCCACTCTTGGTGCCAGGAGAGGGGCTTCTTAATCACTGGGCACTGGAAAGACTTCTGGGAGAGAAGGCTCTTCAGGTCTGATGGTCTATACCTCTCCAAGTAAGGTGTAAGTGCTCTTGGTCAGAAAATCAATGTACATTTCTGCTGTTTAAATTAGTTGGGGGGACAAGCAATAGAGACAGTCATCTCACCCTGCTCATCCGATGGGTCCTTAGCCGCAGCTCCCCTAGAAGAGTATATTACACCACAAATAGCATCTAACATATTCAGATCTCCAAGTCCTGTCATTGCCAACTCACCTAAGGCAAAGGGAGTAATTCCACAATCCGCAAGGAGAACCAAGAATGACTAGAAGGTGCTTACCCTTAAAGCCAGGAGCTTGGGAAACAAAGTCAGTGAGCTCCAGGCACTAGTAGCTGAGTCTATGCTGGACATAATAGCATTCACTGAAACCTTGACCTCTGATTCTAATGCATGAGATCTCACCCTACGTGGATATACACTCTTCAGAGTGGACAGAAAGAGCTCTGAGGTGGGGGGTGTTGCACTGTACATAAAAGGAGATCTAAGAGCAACATCATTTGATCTATTCAAGAAAGAAGGCGTTGAATCCCTATGGGTTCAAATAGACACTCCCAATAGTAAAAAAGGTCAATATAGGGGTAATCTATAGACCTCCAGGGTAAACAGAAGCTCTGGACAACTACCTGATTGATGAAATTAGGGGTGTCACATCTAAACGGGATGCTATCATAATGGTAGATCTCAACATGCCAGATGTGGGCTGGTCTATCCCAGCAGCCAAATCTTCCAGGAACTAAGCCATTATAGAGGCTGTTCTGGATTGCCACCTTAAGCAGTTGGTAGATGAACTCACCAGACTTTAGGCCATCCTAGACATAGTCTTTACCAATTCAGACCTTGTAGACACTACAACAGTCAGGGAACAGTCAGAGAACCCCTCATGAACAGTGACCACAACATGGTATGGTTTCCTATATACATCCAAGCTTCTTATTCCCAATCTAGGGCTATGGTACTCTTTTTCCAACGGACAAACGTTGTCAAAATGTGGGAATTCATCCGTAAACAGGTTAGGAGAAATCAAACATCACTCCAGTGCCAGCAAACTGTGGCTGGAAATCAAATACATCTTTATGGAACCACATTGACCTATGCAAATGCATCAACCAAAGAGAACAAATGAAAAACCCAATTTGGTTCAACACCCAAGTCAAGACAGCCATCACAGACAAATGCAGGTCCTTTCTCAACCACAAGAAAAACCCTGTTGAAAACTCATGGGGGGAATATCTAGAAAAGAGCAAATTAGCAAAAAAAAAAAGCCCCAAAAACCATCAGAGATGCCAAGGCAAGCACAGAGATCAGCATAGCTTGTAATGTCAAGGATGGCAACCATCAGGTTTTTTGGTATATCTGGGAAAAGAGGAAGAAAACAGAGGGAGTTGTTAGAATTAGGGATGGGGATTTAATAGTACAAGATGATAGACAAAAGGTGGAGGTACTGAACAAATTCTTTTGCTCAGTCTTTACTAGAGAATGGGATGGACCCATGCCTGTTAGTGATATTAGACCTCTTATAAAAGAGACTCAAGCAATGGTTCCTCCTGCTTTTACCACTAAAAGAGTCCTGGAATCCCTTGAGAGACTAAACCAGGAAAAATCACTTGGACCAGATGGCATACACCTTATAATCTTGAAGGAGTTAGCCAAAGAATTAGCAGAACCCTTGTCCATGCTATTCAACCTCTCTCTCTCTCTCTCTCCAGACTGGGGTGGTGCCCAAAGACTGGAAAACTGCAGATGCGATCCCTCTACATGAGAGTGGGAGCAAGGAAGAGGCTGGGAACTATAGGCCTGTTAGTCTGATATCAGTGGTGTGCAAGCTGATGGAAACACTAATTAAACAGGACATAGTGGAATACCTGGACAACAACAAACTCCAGGATACCAGGCAGTATGGCTTTGCAGCAGGTAGATCATGCCCAACTAATCTCATGTCATTCTTTGATTGGGTTATCACAGAAATAGATAGGGGACATCCAGTGGACCACTGTATTTCGACTTTGGTAAAGCGTTCAACTCAGTTCCACATAATCGACTGCTTACTAAACTTAAACACACTGGCATAGCAGAAAACATCATCAACTGGATAAAAGCATGGCTGAATGGCAGAAGTCAGAGGATGGTAATAAATGGACTCATATCAAATAATGGAAAAGTCATTAATGGAGTACCCCAGGGCTCTGTCCTTGGTCCAGTTCTATTCAACATCTTCATCAGCGACATTGGGGAGGATGTAAATGGTAGATTAACACTCTTTGCACGCAATACAAAATTGGGAGGCAGAGTGGACACAAAAGAGTCTATCAGAAGTCTTCAGGCTGACCTAAAAAAACTGGAAACATGGTCCACAGAATGGCAACTAAACTTTAATGCAAAGAAATGTAAGGTGATACACTTAAGAAAAAATAACCCCAAGACTGAATATTGGTTAAATGGAGTCAAACTCATCTCCTCATCTAAAGAAAAAGACCCAGGAGTGCTAATCTCAGAAACTCTTAAAATAACCAATCAGTGCAACTTGGCCTACAGCAAGGCCAGCAAAATGTTGGGGTGCATCAACAGAAGCGTTGACATCAGGAACAGGAACATCATCCTACCTCTTTATAGGTCACTGGTGAGACCTCATATAGAACACTGTGTCCAGTTTTGGGGACCACACCTTAGGAAGGACGTCAATAAACTGGAAATGGTCCAGAGAAGGGCCACCAAGATGATAACAGGACTGCACAACCTGCTGTACAACAAATGTCTGAAGGAGTTGAATTTGTTCTCACTGCAGTCCAGAAGGGAGAGGGGGAACATGACTGAGACATTCAAGTACCTAAAATGCATCAACAAAGTTCCCTCCTCAGAACTGTTTACTAGGTTCAACAACACTAAAACAAGAAGACACAGCTGGAAGCTCAAGGGGGGAAATTCAAGTGGAATATCAAGAAATAATTTTTCTCAGAATGAGTTATAGTTCCTTGGAATAATTTGCCCTCTGAAGTAGTGGAGACCGAAACAGTCACTTTGTTCAAACTTTGATGGGACAGAACATACATGCATCATAGGGTTGGGAAAGGGGCTGAGTGTTAGTTGCTAGAGCCCAATAGGGGTCCAGGCAAACCAACCAGACTAGATGGAGCATTGGTCTCCTTCTGCCGTCACCTTTCTATGTTTCTATGGTGGTGGCGTACCACCACCTCCTTATGTTTCACCCTTACCACTAAGGGCTTCATCAGAGTATCAAACTGACGAAACCCTTAGTGGTAAGGGCAAAACGTAAGGACCACCGCCATGCTTCTGTAAGCTGTTTGATTTTGGGTGGCGAATGTAGTTCAAATAAATGGACTTTCATGAAGAAGCAGTCATCTACGTTTCCTTTAAGAGGGGTAAGTGCTATCAACTATTTGTATCAATTTTGTTTACATTCATTGAAGCCCTAGCACATGATGAAAATAGATTAAAACACATGTGTGAGGCACATGGACCATATCATTATGTAGATACGCCTCTAACCTACAGTGCTGTGTTTTTGGTTTTAGTTACTCAGAACCCCCTGGTTTATATTCCCTTTCAAAAACACATTTTATCATAGTTATCATAGATTTGTACAGGCATTGTAGGCAAGCATTACAGGCAATAATGCTCTTTTATTGCTTGCTCTTTTGTCAATGGGTATAGCCTACCACCACATTTTTAAGCAGTGTTTATCTAATTTAGTCTAATCTAATTTAGTTTATCTAATTTAGTCTTGAAATCTCCGTGTTGCCACAGCCTATGACTTGCAATGGCTAACTATCCCAGAGGATACCACTCTCTGGGAGAAGCACATAGCCCTCCTATTAGGTCAGTTCCATTCCCCCTTTTAGCTGGAGTTCATTCCTTCTTATATCTCTATGAACCTTTCTCATTTCAAACCCCAAGGAGTCCCACAACTCCCCATTTTCTAATGCCTTGAAGACTAGGCACATATCTCCTCTAAGTCTTTGATATCCCAGGTTGTACAACACCAGACTTCTCAACCTTTCCTCATAATGTAGGACCTATTAGTCTGCCACCATATTCACTGCTCTTTGCTGCACCCCTCCAACAGTCTGATATCAGTCTTTTTAAAAAGTGCCCCAAAACTGGGCACAATACTCTAAATTTTATGATTGCTTACATTCTGTAGAGACTGAATGCTGTTGATTGGTTAATTCTGACTCCTTCAGACTGCAAACCACACTGGCATTACCACACAAACACATGTTTGCTTACATTCCATGATCAACTTCCACTGCATCTTTTCTGGACTTGGGTACACCCCTACACAGTCCAGTCACTCATGAGACAGTGGAAGAAGGGGAGACTATTGCATCATGAGCAACTGCACTGTTTGGGGTGTTCATAAGGTTCAGTAAATTTGCAATAAGAGTTGATCAAGGATTTGAAACAAAACAAAGTGGGGTATAATTACATCATTACCATGCATTTTAGTTCTACTAAGAAAATAAGCAGATAAAACAACCAACAGGATAACGTAAGCAATCATAAATGGTGGGGTTTTAACTAGAAATAATATGATGCAAATGGGCTGACAGTAGGCTGTGAGAATACCTTTTCCCAAAAGTCAGTATTCGGGCATCAGGTAAGTAATTCAGCGAATAATTGGCATTGAGCTTAAAAAAAAGAAAGGAACCAGCCACCACCCTCCTCCCTATCCCAAATTGTTTTTTAGCATAGATGCTCCCTGCCCCCAGGTAGCACCCAAACCCCCTCTCACCCCCAGCAGCACCTACATTCTGTTAAACAAAATCTAAATCAACAGGCAGCCATCACAACCCGCCTGCCCCCACGACTGGCCACTGAGTTTCTTTAGTTACTGTTTCACAGACTGTTTAAGAAGTCAAGGTGCCAAGCACATGACCCAGTCCCTTATAGCTGCCCCCCCCACTGCCACACCAGCAGCCAGCCGCAAAGAAGAATGGAAGAAGGCGACTGACACAGCCTGCCCTCCTCAGTCCACAGCCGGCTGATTTATTGTGAATGAAGATACTGTCTACCATGCTTGGTTGCATAGTAAAACCAGCTGACCACATGATCAGCTTGTTTTACTGTCACATGATCAGGTGGTTTTTCCATGCAATCAAGCACTGTAGACAGTATCTTCATTCATTCACAAAAAGGCAGCCGGTCGTGGACTGAGGAGCGTGGGCTAAGTCAGTCACCTTCTTCCATTCTTCTATGCAGCTGGTTGCTGGTGCAGCAGTGGTGGGGGGGAAGCTATGAGGGACCAAGCCCTGTGCTTTTCACCTTGCCATCTTAAACAGTTCAGGAAACAGTAATAAAAGTTGGTGATCAACTGTTGCGATGGATGGGTTGTGCCAGTCACCCATTGGCTTACATTTTGTTTAACAGAATGCAGGTGCTGCTGGGGAGGGGAGTGGGATTTGGGTGCTACTTGAAGGTGGGGGAACAGGGGATTCTGTATTGAAAAACTATATGGGTTTCTGGGCTAGGGAGGAGGGTGAGGCTGTTTCTTTTCTTTCTTTTGTTCTGACAGCGTTTCCCAAATATGGGACGAATAGTGTTACTCTTCATTATTCTGGATCTGAATAACGAATAGTGCATTATTCATGGTATTCAGAAAATAGTATTTTGATCATGCACAGCCCCAGTTGACAGTGCCCTTTTAAACACACAAAACTAAACTACAGAAATACAATGAGAAATCATAGACTATAGATCAAACAATAATGAACAACTGGCGAAAAAAAAACACCACAAATCTCCTGCTGCTCAGTCAAAAGTCTCTTTCTGTGCTGCCTTGGTAACCAAATATACCTCCTCTCCTTCGCAGCAGTTCTATACTACTCATGAAACAAAAAACACTTCTTTAAATTAAATAATTAGCAAAAACAAAACAGCTCAAATCTAGGCATAAGGCCCTCTAGAATGACTTGTGAGCAATTTGGAATTCAAAAAGCTCAGTTTTGAGATGAATGTTAAAGAGCAAGGGCTTAGAAAGGATATATAAATGAAGGTTTGGACTTTTTGATGCCTCTGCAATCATTCAGTTTTCTTTTTCTTTACTGGCATGGATTGCAGTGTATTTCAATGGGAAACTGCAAAACTGTGAAACTGTTTTCAGATTTTTATAGAGACACAATACTTTCTACCACCAAAATATTAAAGAGGAACTGTTATCTGCTCTATGTTTTAACAATGTTGTAACAGTGTTGTCCATCTATGTGTTTTTGCAATTAATTAGTAATTGCATCCTCTGTTTTTCAAGTCAAATCTGGATAGAAAGAGCACAGTATTTTCAGAATCAACACATGCTTAGATTGTTTTTACTGTCTTTGTTCAGGAAAGGTACACAGCTACAGCTTGTTCCCGAGTGTGTTTTGGGAGCACAGGAAGGTTAAGTGACTTGTACTGGTCACACAATTACAAGTAATGCATGTTGGAATCAAAACTCATTCTGCTGGATGAAAGAAGCTTGTTCACAGCTCTTTGCTTTAGCCTCTAGGCTATACTGCCAGCTGATAATCAAAAACAACACATTTCAAGGCTGGCCCCATGATGCCAGGCCGGCAGGTACTATACGTAGTCACATTTGCATCTTGTAGAACTGAGTTCACACCCAAAACTGTAAGAGAAAAGGATGTAAGAGAGGGAACAGAAAAAGACAAATATTGGTGCTGCGGCACCCCTAGAAATCTGTACTGACATGAACACAGCCAGAGTTTAAAAATCCTGATATGGGGCACCATTATCTGTTGGCACCACAGAGCCAGCCTTGAGAAGTGTAGTTTTTGATGATCAGCTGGCAGTATAGCCTAGAAGTTACAGCAATCCTGAAGATGGATTATTTTTACTAACAGGTTGAAATGTAAAGGTGATAACTCACTTGTTTCAAAGCACATACAAAACTATAATTATAAATGTAGAAAGTGTTGTAATAACACCTTAAAAAAACACTTAGTAAAACAGACAATTTACTGTTTAACCTGTTGGATTATCTGCAGTCAAAGGAGGGCCAAGTTCTTTGATGACATAATTTCCTGTAAGGAGCCTAAAACACATGGCTGCCCTAGCCCTTCATTACAGGCTGATTTACATATGAATAACTCTGGACTGCAAAGAATCACAGATAAACACAATGGCTTACTTAAATTAGCCTTTTTATGGACTTTCAGACTGTAAGAAATCCTGTAGATGACAGTTCCCCTTTAACAGAAATGTGTGATTTTTGAGAACCTGTGTGCTTTTGTTATAACTTAGTAGGTGACCTTTTCTTCATTACCAGATTTGACTTGGGAAGAAGAAAAGAGAAGCCAATTAATAGTTCTAAAAATTGTAAAATCATTCAGATAGACTATAATAGTGCAAATATATAAAAGGCGAAGTTTGTTGCCGAAAGAAGTAGCTATTTCTTTTGGAAAAGATAGAAAAATACATTTCATTTCTCAATGAACTACACTGGGCTCTGAAGTATAGTAGCTGGCAGTTTCTGACATCACAATACCAGAATTCTATTGAATTCATTTTAGGACTGCTGTGGGACTCTGCATTCCTTCTGATCAAAAAACAGCTTAGAACAAAGAACATTTAGAGTTGCATCATAGTCCCCTATACAGTCTGTGAAGCCCTCCACTGTGTATATGCAGTCTGAACATAGGCATTATTTCTTCCACCCAGCCACTAGCCCATCAGCACTTCAAACAGTCACAAACAGAGGACACTCTGTAGTCAGTATTTAAGGGATGTCAGGACACCCTGGTACCATGGGCAGGTACCAGGTAAAGTAAGTGGAACAAGGTGGGGGCTAACTGATCTTTGCGAGATACTGCCATACTAGTTTGGCTTTATAGCAAGCTGTACTGTAGATTGTGCAGGGGCAAACAACAGACCCCTGGAAACAGCAGAGAATTAGACTAGGGCTCTGAAAATATGAGGAACTGTGAAACCCGTTGAGATGCAAACGAGGAGGTCCTGGTGGAAGAGAGAAAATAGAGATAAAAGACATTTAGAGTCAAAGCTTCCCCAGAGCCTGTGAACTAGTATGGTTTTATAGCAATGCTGTACTGTAGATTGTAGGTGAGGCTGTATGGAGGGGCACCCAACAGACCCCTGGACACAGCAGAGAACTAGATCACAAGGAGGTCCTGGCCGGAGAGAGCAAATAGAGAAAGGCATTTAGAGTCAAAGCTTTTCTAGAGTCTGTTAACTTTTGGGTATGACTACAGTGAAATATCAGTCTTAATGTTAGGAATTAAGTTTGTTAGTCTCATATACACAACAAATGACGTTTATTGTCCCTAAGGTGCGTATGTGGAGCACTTTTTAACCTTTTGTTCTGAACTACTTTGTGTTTACATACTGGCTGAGAGCTGCTGCTACCACGGACAGTTCATACAGAAAGAATGTTAATCACAGGACTTTACAATTATTATGCCTCACTTTGCAGCAACCTACACGTTTCAGTCATTCGTAATATTGGCCTGAACTGTAAATGGCTTATTAACTCTATGATGGGCGTTACTATATAATGCCAGACTTGTAGCAGCTGCTACATGATTTTCGGTAATGTGTGTGATGTGTGTGCACGTCTGCTTGCAAGCGAAGTACTGAGTGCTGGTGAGTCTGCTAAGGCTACTGAATACGGCTAGGGGCAATTATTTCAGCTAGCAATTTATTTCACAAAAATACAGTTGTACAGAAAATACAGTGGGGGTGAGGGGAGCAGAGCTCCCCAAGTACAACAAAAACTGAGTAAAGACACACGCTATAAGTTGACATCACTGCACACTAAAAAACACATTCACTTAGGTGACAATATTTTGTGATATTATTGTTTCAGTGAGGGCGCTCCACCCCACACCCCAGTGCTTTGATGAAGTTGTGTAATATTGAGTTTGAGTTTGAGCTTCATCAGAATGCGTCGGGGGTGAGGGTGGAATGCCCCACGAAAAATAATGTAATAATTATTTTACAACAAAATCAAGCTGAATATCACACAACTGCATCAGAGCATCCAGGGATGTGTGGGGGTTGAGTGCCCCCACAAAAAGAAAGAATAATATCACTGAATACTTAAAAACAGTTTCACTTTGAGTGACAGCAATACAAAATGCTATGTTTTGGGATATTATTGTTTCTGTGGGAGTGCTCCAATAAATCTGTATAATATTTGAGTCGGAGTTTCAGCTTCATTGAGCACAAGGGGGTACAGACATTTTTACCTGCTGTTATTTGTTACTTGCTTTTTTTTAAATGTAGTCTGCAGTGGTGTAGTTCTTGTGGCTGCCATCTGGTGTGAGGGCGTGAGTCTGCACGCATGTACATAAGTATGTATTGCAGTCAACATTTTAGAAAAGCGCAGGGCAGTCCAGCATTATATAATAATGCCCTATGATGTCAACAGCATATTAAATCTATGTTTAACAATAGTTTTTTCAGTTGGAGTTCACAAGTCAGGTACCACAGGGGTCAGTTGTCTTCAAAATATCATTTGCATACCTCTCATCTGCTACTATTTTCACCCAGCACTAGGATTTTTACAATGAAATTTACCCTTGCTCCACAGAGGTTTACTTATGTGCTTAGTAATGTTGCAGCTACTTCTGGACACACAGCCTATTAAGTCATTGAACTGCTGTCTAGCAACATTCTTTAACACTGAAAAGGTGGTAAAATTGAGGCAAAATGGTCTGGAATGCCATTCCACCAACTCAGCCTGCCAGCAATTTCACTTGGTGTTTTAGTTTCACACAAGTTAACAAAAGTCGCTGATGACCACTCAGAAAAATGAGGAACTGGAAAAGCTGTTTTCTTTTGAAGAACATATGAACACATGAATGTGCCAGCAGAAACCACCCGGTCTATCTCACGTACTGCTCAGTGTGCTAGCACCCTAGTTTGCAGCCGTGCATCCCCCGCCTTCGCCACCACTGCTCGCCCTACCTCCCCCACCGCTTCCTCCCTGCTTCCTGTCCCATGACCTTTTAAAGATATTCACAGATTTACATACCACCCATTCTGGTAATGCATTCCATTTGCTACCACCCTCTCCGTGAAATAGTGTCTCCTCATTTCCTCCTAAATATTCCTCACTCTATTCTAGCCCATGCCCCCTGGTGTCCCTTTCCTCCTTAGCTAAAACACCCTATCTGCCCCATCCTTATCGATTCCCCTCAGATACTTGAATGTCTCTATCATGTCCCCCCAGTTCCTTCAATCCTCCAGGGTGTACATATTCAGGTCTCCCAGCCTGCTGTCATATCTTCTCCATTCCACGTATCATCTTCATTGCCCTCCTCTGCACCCCCCCCAGTAGCCTGATATCACACTTCAGATATGGCCTCCAAAACTGCACACAATACTCTAAGTACAGCCTTACCAATGACCTGTAGAGAGTCAAGATCACCTCTGTTTGCCTGGACAAAAAACCCTCGCTATGCACCCCAGCATTTTGTTTGCTTTTGCAGCTGCTCTCCTGCACTGGGCACTATTGTTCATGGTCCCTGTTATCATTACCCCAGGTCTTTCTCCTCCTCAGTGATCCCCAGCTTAACCCTTCCCCCCAGCCATTATTCTCTCCTTGCGTTCTTGCCTCAAATGCATAACCTTACACTTCTTTGCATTGAAACCCAGCAATTAGCTATTGAACCCCAAAGAAATTAACGTACGTACCTAAGCCCTTACGGCACTCTGAGCTCCGGCATTATGACACCAGGCAAATCAGGTGCCAAATGCGATTTGCTGCCTCCGGAGTAGGAACAACAAAAAAGGATCGGCGACAAACCTTGTTCCATTTTTTTTTATTGTTATTTTGTTTTTGTAAAGCACAGCAAAAAAGTGAAAGCAAAAAAATGTTTTAGGTGCTTGACTCTAGAGTTCATAGAGTGTTTCCTATAATGATAAGTGTCACAAACCCACTCAGCAGGTCAGCCTTCTATTCCCAAAGTGCCAGCCTCCGAGTGCAGTTAACAGAAACAGGGTAACCCTCCTGTCTGTTTTGTGAGTTCAAATCAACTTTTGGTCTCAAGTTCTGGATGGATTCAAACTGTGAACCTCTTGCTAGAGTACTCAATGCACAGGCTCAGATAATTCTGTCTTCGGGGTGCCAGATATCTTTGCCTACGGGCACCTAACCAGGTGTACAAAAATGAACCCTTTAAACTCTAATAAAAGACCTCAGATTAAACTCTTACCTTTTTCCATTTTGGTATCACCATTCAAGCTTATGCCCAGTGTCGGCTTTAACCATATATACTTCACTTGTTAAAGAAAGAAAATTCATAGACAGACCAAATAGGCTCTAAAAATAGATAAAAGTATGTAAAACATAAAATACAGAACCATATATCACAAAACATACAAATCACTTAAGCAAAACAGGTTTAAAAGTGCAGACAAAATATCCTACCACAGTACTCTTAGAATTGTCTTTTCTAAGGTATTCTTATCTCACAGTGCTGAAGATGTTTCTTTTTCAGAGTCCAAACATTTTTGTCAAAATGGAAAACAGAATACTGTTTAAAAACTGTCTTTGTCAACCCCTTTGTGTGAGGTTCCCTAGCTTCTCCTCTGTTTATTAAAAATCATACACCCAGGATGCTTTATTATTTTAGAAGGTAAGTTAATTAAGGTTACATCAGGAGAATCTCCTTTCCCCATGTGACTTCCCCCAATCAAGTCTGTATATTTTCTTTCATCTATGAGCAGTATCCTCTCTCACACAGACATCAAGGCATTTATAATTTCGCACCAGTGTGCCATAACCTGGTTTCCTCCTCAAAACATCATAAAATGGATACTGATTTCCCTCTTAGCAGTTAAAGCTATATTTAACTTAGATAAACAGGAGATCCTTGATTAAGGCCTGTTCTAGTCTGTAATTAGCTCCTGGCCTTTCAGATAACACCTTGTTTCTAAAACCTGTGTGTGTGTGTGTGTGTGTGTGTGTGTGTGTCATCTCACATGCTGTCTCATCAGCATCTCTCATGAGAGACAGTCAATAATACATTTTTATATTACAAAAAGCATACAGTGATCAGAACCAGCTGTCCAAGTGTCACAATCTTCCCCACCTAGTCTGAATTTGGGGCTCTATCCCTGCATAGGATGAGCTTCCCAAATCAGTTTACTCCTCATGGACATGAGACAACCCATCTGAGTTCTGATTTTGGCTCCATCGCTATGTAGAATTGTCATGTCATACCCTTGTAAAGCAAGTCTCCATCTTAACAATCTACCATTGTTCTTTCCCATCTGTGTCAGCCAAACCAGGGGGTTGTGATCAGTCTGCACCACAAAATGCTGCCCAAATAACTATGGCTCCTACTTTTTTAGGGCCCACACTATGGCAAGACATTCTTTTTCCACAGTGGAGTATGCCTGCTCCCTGGGAAGTAACTTCCTACTCAGGTATATTACTGGGTGATCTCTCCCTTGGCTTGATGTCTGACTCAGTACTGCCCCTATACCCACGTCTGAGGTGTCAGTTTGAACTATAAAGGGTTTTCTATATCAGGACTTGTCAAAACAGGAGCACTGCACAGCGCCTCCTCTAATCTGGTAAAGGCTTCTTCACAGGCTGGTCCCCAGGTCATTTTCTTTGGCATCCTTTTCTTTATCAGGTCAGATAGGGGAGCAGCCAGGGCACTGTAATTGGGTACACATTTTCTATAGTACCCTGCTGTCCCTAGAAAACTCATGACCTGCTTCTGTGTTTCTTGCCTGGGCCATGCCCGGATTACCTCTATCTTTATTTGGTTCGGACGGAGCTGTCCCCGGCCTACCACATGCCTGAGGTATGCCACTTCTCCCATGGCCACCTGGCACTTCCCGGCTTTGACAGTGAGCCCGGCCCTCTGTATCCTTCCCAGCAGTTCCCTAAGGTGGGATAAGTGTTCCTCCCAGCTGGTACTAAAGATGGCAACATCATCCAGGTACACCATGGCGTACTCCTCAGCACCATTTAACACCTGGTTCACCAACCTTTGGAAAGTGGCCGGGGCGGTCTTCATTCCGAAAGGCATTACTTTAAATTCAAATAAGCTTATTGAAGTGATGAAGGCTGACCTCTCCCTAGCTCTGTCTGTCAACTCTACCTGCCAATACCCCTTTGTCAGGTCAATCGTCGTAAGGTAGGTCACCCCTCCCAACTTTTCAAGGAGTTCATCCATCCAGGGCATCGGGTGGGCGTCTGACTTCGTGACTGCATTCAGTCCACAATAGCCCACACAGAAATGAGTAGAGCCATCTGGCTTGGGCACAAGGACTACAGGTGAGGCCCAGGGACTGTGGGATCTCTGGATTACCCCTAAATCCATCATCTCTCCCACTTCCCTCCTAATATCCTTTTGGACAGCCTCTGACACCCGATATGCTGTCCACCGTATGGGCGTCTGTGTCCCCGTCTCCACATCATGCGTCATGTGATCGCAAATTCTCTCACTGTAAGTATTACCTAAGCAACCGCTCCCGTCATCACGGGCCAAAAACCACACCACTGGGTTTTGTCTTAATGTCGCTTTATTTGATCAAACCTTACACATGCATGTGGGACTTCTGCAAAGGAGAAGGTCTCTGATTACAATTTACAGCAGCTTTTTATAAGCTAGATTCTGCACTTCTTATCTTGATAAAATACCAACATTTCAGTATAAGCCAATCATAAGACAGCATAACAAGTTTTCAGCAACGTAACAGAAAAAAAAACAAGTTGATATGTATGAGGTACTTTTCCACTGCTTATTCCATTTCTTTCCCAATACTGCTTGATACATATGCCTGGGTCAAGCTGACCTGAGAGAGACAATGAGTTTCACTCACACTATAGCAATGTACAGCTTGCCTTCAATGCCTCAACGTGCTGTTATCTTTATATTTTGTCCGAGCCTGTTATTCAGGCTGGTACAACCAGTTCTGCTCAGTTTTATCTAGCATTCTGTTTTTACAAATATACCTCAAGTAACCTCAGTATCATTCTATAACCCTGTAAAAAAGAAAACATGAACTCAGAAATTTCTACTACATTCATTATGACTTTGTTACAGCATGGCTTTCAAAGCAAGCATAGCTTCAAGGCATATAATAGCAAATATAGCTTTAGGATATATAAAAATTCCCTCACACTCTACCCCCTTTAGATACTATGTATCAACTAACCGATTCCTTTTTACTTTTCTCACTTTATATTTGGTCACAATCTGGCTCGTTTTGTAATGGAAACCTCCAGTTTAATGGGGTCCTCTTGTTCACCAGGTAAGAGGGCAGGTGTGGCCCCCGTGACACCATTAGTGCGCACAGGCATCATAGGAGTAGTTTGATTAGAGACAGTCAGTAGCCAGAGGCCAATATGACCACTACAAAGTACTGTCACCCAATGGAGAAGAGTAGCACCCAGTCACCAACTACGCTTGTAAGCCATGACCATGGGCCCCCTATATTTATGTGTAGCAAGCTTAGAAAAAAATGTAAGGCTGAATTTCCCAAGAAACTATGACAGCATAACCTGGACACCAGTACATTAATCCATTTTCATAATTAAAGTTTTTATACATGTTGTAGCTATAATTTCTGAGACATCCGTAATCAATTTTTTGGTTACAAGATGTACCTGACATTTGCCAAGACAGAGAGTTATTCTCACCTTGGAGGGAAAACAAATGGTGACAGAATAGTATATTTATTTTAAATAACTTTTGTTTTGGGAGCCAGAAAGCATATGAAAGAAGTGACTACTTGCTACAAATGTCAAAGTAACCTTGTACCAGCAACTAAATGAGGTATCTCATTATTTCTTATCAGTTTTTGTTAAAACATATTTTGTTTTTAACACAAGAGAATAATATGATGAGAAACTTTAACAGTCAAGACTAAACATAAGCTGTGTGTATTTTGGCCACAGCTCATCTTATGCTTTCAGCTATTTTTTTTCATTGTATAGAATTTACAATTAACCTTTTAAAGTCTTACACGCACACATTATTATGACATAGTGGTATTTAGCCACTTGCAGCCTTTTGCTACTAGATATACTAATTTACATGTTGGCATAATTTAGTCATTTACTAAACCATTTTACCTTTTACTAGCCCTTTAGCAATCTACATCAGCCATTTTACACCTTTCTATTTCCTCAATCTTTTGGTTAGCCAACTGCATATTGTTGATAAAAGTTTGGTCACTATTATAAAACCTTGGCCTCTTACCACTTTTAATATTTACCACCCTGAAGATAGGAGGCCCCTGAGGGACTCGAACATTCACAAAAATTGAACATAAATGTAAAGATATTAGTTAATAACTGACGGTTAAAAAAAACTAAACATTTCTACTTTTAGACTGTTAGACTAGGTGAATAGGTATATGATTTAAAACTGGTTGCCAGCATACAGATAGTCAAGGCATTTATAAAAAGCATCCTGTTCTGGAGTTGGAACAGGGTGGTTAAGATGGAACACAAATTGTGAGTTTGTAAAACATAATACAGAATTGAGGATGTCAACACCAATTGAAATATTGAAAAATGCTAACATGTGACACCACATATAACACAATATAACATAACAATTTTGTTGATGAAAAGAGTTCATGGAATCCACTTTGAGAGTGAATAAGGTAGATGCTACCTTGTGTTGAGGTGTGGCACACCTTGGAGCTTGATTGAAGAATCTGTTGATAATGTCTCTTGACAGATAAGTCCTTATAAAACATAGTAGTCCATGAAATTAACAGTTCATAAGTTTATATAAGTAACCACAGGTTGGTGTAGTTACAGTACAGGTGAAATGTCATTTGCAGAATTGTGGTAACCTCACAAGGCATATGGCCCAATGCAGACAGTAATTAAAAACAAAACACCAGCATAGTAGAAAAGTCAGTGTTCATTTTGCTGGCTGCTGGATGGCTGATTAGCAGACACACTGGCCAGGGTCATTGAGTCCTTTTAATGGAGTAGCCACACACACACACACACACACACACACACACACACACACACACACACACTGGCATGGGATTTGTTTTGTGGTAGTTGATTACACCCCAGCATAAAGATTAACAGTCCATAAAAGGTAACAATTGACAATAAACCAGTAAGAACACAGTCCATAACGAGCAATAGGGTTGTAGAAGTACCAACCATGTTTGGAACAAAGGCAGTGAAGAAAATGGATGTATTGCTTGAAGGTCAATTGAAGGAAAAGATACTCTCGCTGGAATTAGGATTGCCCTTCCCCAGACTTAACTTCATAGTAAGCAGAAACAATAAGCTTGATTGCAGAGTCTAGAACTGACTGGACCTTCTTCAGTTGATTTAAAGATTTTACAAATAGGTGTAATTTTGCTGAAAACATTACACTTGCAGAAGTAATAATAACTGGATTCATGCAATAGTCCTTATAAAGGAACCAGTCAGGCACAAAGATGTAGATAACATCAAAACTATGGCAGTTGTTTTCTTTTTAAGGAAAAAGATGAAGGTCTTGGCAACTTAGATGAAAAGTATTACTGCTGTTGAACGTGGAGATCTTATTGTGCCACACCATGGAAACCTGCAAACTTGCAAAGTGTGTTAGACACTGAATTAAAAACACATAAATAACAATCTGTAAACCATTTTTCTTTTGTTTTGTAAAGAGTGGTGTGACAGAGCCTAAATTCTGGCAATGGAAAGAAAAAAAAAAATGGGACATCAACCACACACCTGGGGGTGCAGGCTGAGGTTCAATTATACCATTTGACCATCTGTAAATCATGACAATGTTATGGTTACACCCTGCTTTTTAAATCACAGAAGCAGTTATGACAGTGATGAGACATTATTTCCCTGTCTGTTGCAAGCAGGCCTGACTGAGACCTGGTTATAAAATCTTGTAATGTTACAATAACACGCTTCAAACATATAGTTCACTAGCAATATGCCTGTTACACAATGCAATTAGTGGGACAAATACATATGTTGTTGGCCTATGCCAATTTAATAACAGTGCCCTATTGCACCTGTGACAAGTGAAAAGAGTCTACCTTCTTTACCCTGTATAATGAAATACTCCAAAGTACTGAGTGGGAGTAAGGCTTGAGCATAGGTTTGGAGTACAATTTAAATTCTGCATATTATAATTGTTGAAAATTTAAAATGACAAAAACTCATAGAGTACACTCATTCTTCAAAAGGTACCTGTGAGTAATAAGACAAACAGAGCATTAATTTTACTTTTGGTTTTGCTTTGGAACATATTATAGGGAATTGGGTCAAGCAATGCTGGCCCCAGTATTTAGGTTTGGTTATGAGCATTAAAACGTTATACATGTGGAGCACTTTTCTGAATACACACATGATACAGTGTAGCAAGATGTATATCAAAACATTATAACATAAACGTGAAACATAAGCATGTTTGTAATAGTACAATTTCAGTATTGAGCATAATACATAAAATACATTTTAAACAACACATATAGACTGTAAACATAGCTTAGAGTCCAGAAATGTTAGAGTACAACAGAATTTACTGAGTTGAAAAAAAATGCATTCATTGCTGTAAGGCTATGACAAAGTAGTTTACATTTGTTTTAACGGATAAGAAAGCTGAAAAGACAATCAAAGAATGAATATGTGGACATACATATACAACTTCACCCTCAAGCGTAACTGATTACTTGCTGAGGCAGAAACCATAATGCACCAATAATAGGTGTGAGTTAACTGTTTGCACTAGAAAAAGCAGAAGGGCTTGGGCTGGGTTATGCTGTTAAAATACCTTGGGTCTTTTTGTAAAACCTATAAATAAGAAGCAATTATTGGCAAATATACATTTTCTTTATTTACCTTTGAACAGTGATGTACCTTGCAACCTTTATGGGTATTACACTGGAAGGAGGAAGGTGGCTACCCCCTCCTCCAAGCTCCTACTAGTGGAAGAGACAGCTCGGAGGTGGAAGAGACAGTCGAATACTGTAGCAATAAAAGGTTAGCTGTGGATGGTGACATGATCCCAACCTACTACACTTTAAATTATAACAAGATAATATTACAATTAGTTTAGTAAGTTTCATACCTTACTATAAAGATGAGAACTTCTTTTCTCTAGAAGAAAGAGAAGAAACACAGACAAACAACAAAAACAAACACACACCAGTTTAAAAATAAAACAAGATTATTTCCATAGGATAAAAGCCAGCGTCCCTAGGTTCCCTTATCCTAAGCATGATAAAATGTCAGCTGAGTTTATAAGATCCGGATTGATGGTAATACTGTACGTACGTATTTTTTTAGAATGCATTTCAAAAGACAAAAAATAGATTACACCATGGTCACATATAAAAAACCAAAACCATTGTTTTTAACTGTAGATGGTAAACTCTCAAAACAGCTGTAATAGTCCTTTTCAAAGTGTACTGCATATATATAATAAAAATATGGGAGATGATGAATAATTCTCCCCTTCCAGCTGGTATTGCCTGTGTTGGCTGCAAGTCCAAACAGTGAGAGAGAAAAGAAAAGTTTGTTCCTTTTCACTTAGAATACTAGTTTTGCAATAAAGTCAAATTACATGGTTCACTCTTGGTGTGCTTTCATAAAACATACATTTGTGTGAAAAGTTGTGCTTTAGGTATGGAATACACATCAAGTTTGAACTAGTGTAGCATATAAAATGTTGAAACACAAGAAGGTCAAATAACGTGCAAAAGGTCACAGTGTGCATGCAAGGGTCGTTCAAACTCAGTTATTTTTGTAGTGTCCTTGAACATTACTAATATTAAAATATCTTTAAATAATAATAGCGCACACAATAAACTTGAGGCCAAGACAGTACACACACATACACATACACAAAAGAAATACTTAACACAAAATAAGACTGACATTATTTGACACCAATTTGCTGAGGTAATGCCCATAGTTTTATTAGAAAACTATGCGTTTTAGATTATGTGCTGCCTCCCCTGTCTTGTAACACTGACAATTTTTTCTCTTCTAAACCAACAAATTTATACATATCTCCATGCAAATCTTTCCAGAACAAAACACTTTTAAACACATTCTAACTCCTTTAAAATGCAGTACAACACATCATCTGTAAGTGAACACATTTAGTATAACATGGTTACACCTTTTGATAAATAGCCAAAATATGGCACCCTACTATTTTGCAAAAAGTTTCTGGTTTAACTAGAGGTATGATAAACCATTTATAGCTGTTAACACATTCATTTTACCTAGCAAGTGACTTGGCATGTTGCTTACAAACTACAAATCATTTGCACATTACGAATATATGATGTCATAACTCTTCACCATCAACACTACCAGCTCCAACCAACAACTACAAACAAAAGTTCTTTACTGACCCTATCTAGGCAGCACAAATGTTTCATTAAAAAAAACCAATTAAACAGTCAGGCTATGAGGCAAGAGAAGCTTCTTCTTCTCTTTTTTTACTGTAACATATTGTGCAATTAAAAGGCAATCAACCTATCCTACGCAACCTTGACAACAGAACATAATTACAGAACACAGATATAAGCTAGAAAATATACAGGAGAAAGACAGACATTACCTTGTTTAGTATATGTATTACAGAAATAAAACAGACAGACATAAAACAACTTTAAATAAAAAAATTCAGACTTACCCAGTGCCAAGGTATTTTTCTTCTTCTTTTCTGATACACTGGTCCAATTTGAGAAAACCGACTGCAGGACCTTCATGATAATTTTCAAACACTGCAGCTATTAACCCTTTCAAAGGTTTTCTTTTGGCCATTTTAGTAACCTGCCATACCAAGTCTTTTTCCAGAGCTCTGGTTTGCAGTTTAAAAACAAAACAAAAAAAATCTCTAACAGGACTAGGTTGAGATCCATCTGGTAGAGGTCCCCAGTACTTGGGTTTGGGATCAAATGTTTCAGGCTCTATAGGAGGCAAGGGAACTTGAAATTGATACAGAAAAACTTGAAACTACACAGATAGGCAACATGGGGGGGATTTTCAAATCATCCTGTCTATAGTCACCTACTGTGCGTACATCCACAGTAGTTTATTTTTCTTTCTCTAGATGTTGCTTATCTAACGTTACTTAATCAGCCACTGCTTTTCTCCTAAAAGCAGCCCTGAACTGTAAAGCCAACATTGGCTCTAACAGTATATACTTGCAGCAGGCACAAATTACAAGGGGCAAAGGCAGTGCAGTTACCCTTAGTAATTTGTTTAATAGCTTTCAAACATACATTTGCGGTCCAGATAATACTAACTCTGGACCCAGCTATTCTTTCCTTGTTTCCCATATTATCTAGGCCTGTCCTTTATAGTACCACCGCTCCAAGGTATTCTTGTACTTACAGTGATGATGAGTGTCGCGGCCCCTAGGCATCACGTCCTGATGGGGTTCCACAAAATGTCCTTCTTTTTTTGTCCAAGGGAAATAACCGATCATGAGGTGACACCGGACCGAAGAACTCATCCTGCCACTAAGCCAAAACTGCGATCACAATTCTCTCACTGTAAGTATTACCTGAGCAACCGCTCCGTCATCACGGGGCAAAAACCACACCACTGGGTTTTTGTCTTAATGTAAGCTTTATTTGATCAAACTTACACATGCATGTGGGACTTCTGCAAAGGAGAAGGTCTTCGATTACAATTTACAGCAGCTTTTTATAAGCTAGATTCTGCACTTCTTATCTTGATAAAATACCAACATTTCAATTATAACCCAATCATAAGACAGCATAACAAGTTTTCAAGCAATGTAACAGAAAAAAAAAACAAAGTTGATATGTATGAGGTACTTTTCCACTGCTTATTCCATTTCTTTCCCAATACTGCTTGATACATATGCCTGGGTCAAGCTGACCTGAAGAGACAATGAGTTTCACTCACACCATAGCAATGTACAGCTTGCCTTCAATGCCTCAACGTGCTGTTATCTTTATATTTTGTCAGACCTGTTATTCAGGCTGGTACAACCAGTTCTGCTCAGTTTTATCTAGCTTTCTGTTTTTACAAATATACCTCAAGTAACCTCAGTATCATTCTATAACCCTGTAAAAAGGAAAACATGAACTCAGAAATTTCTACTACATTCATTATGACTTTGTTACAGCATGGCTTTCAAAGCAAGCATAGCTTCAAGGCATATAATAGCAAATATAGCTTTAGGATATATAAAAATTCCCTCACAGTCACTAAGGAGGTTAGTCCAGGCTTGGCACTAAGCAATGGGGCAACGTCTGCTAAAACCTCCCTTACTTTCTGTATCTGGTCTGGGGCCAGCTGGGGAGACAGTTTTACTGCCTCCACAGAGGACTCCTGCTTACTTCTTCCAGCAAGTCCAGAAGGGGGTCTCCTTCGTCCATCCCTTCCCCAGGACTACACACTGTAAACACCATGTCAGCTCTGTTTGCATATAGTTTCATCATGTTAACATGGTACATCCTTTCTGTTTATCTTCGGTCAGGTAACTCTATAATGTAGTTCATGTCATTTACTTTCCTAACCACTTTGTACGGTCCTGCTCACTCAGCCTGCAGCTTGTCTTTCCGGACCGCAATAAGGACCAGGACTTCCTGACCCACCATGTATGAGTGAGCTCTGGCTCTGTGGCTATACCACACTTTTTGTTTCTGTTGGGAAGCTGCCAGGTTGCTCTGGGTTGTCCCCATAAGCTCCTTCAGCCTTTCCCTAAACCTAAGGACATAATCCACTATGGGAGTTCCCTGGGTGACATGCTTGCCTTCCCAGTCCTCCTGGATCAAGTCTAGGGGCCCATGTACCCGGCGTCCATATAAGAGTTTGAAGGGGGAAAATCCTGTTGACCCTTGGGACACCTCCCTGTATGCAAACAACAGGTGGGGAAGGTATTTCTCCCAGTCCCTCCCATGCTGTTCAGCAAATGCCCAAAGCATTGACTTCAGGGTACCACTGAATCTTTCCACAAGCCCATTGGCTTGTGGGTGATATGGTGTTGTGCATCTCTGCACCACACACTTCTCCCATAAACATTTCATCAGGTCCAACATGGAAGGAACCCCTCAATCAGTGATAACCTCCTGCAGAAACCCAACACGGGAGAAAATCCCAAGTAAGGCATCTGCCACTTTGTCTGTCCTCAGTGAGGATAGGGTGACTGCCTCTGGGTGCAGGTGGCATAATCCACCGCCAGTCAGGATGAATCTCTTCCCTGAGGGCTGGGGGTATTTAAAGGCCCCACAACATCCATTCCCATCCTCTGGAATGGCTCCTCCACTATGGGCAATGGAATCAGGGTGGTTGGTTTTCTTGCCCTAGCTATTTCTTGGCACTGGTGACAAGACCTGCATTACTCCTTCACCTGCTGGGTGAAGTTAGGCCAATAGAAATTCTGGGCCAACCACTGCATAGTGCATTTGATTCCCAGATGACCAGACAAGGGAATATCATGTACAATCTTGATCAACTGCTCACAATACCCCTGAGGAATGACAAGCTGCCTGTCTAACACCCCTCCCTCTGTCTGCACTGCCTGAGTATACATCAGTCCATTTTCCCAATAAACCTTATGTTTGCAATCACCTCCTTGTGTGCCATCCAAGTCTGCCCAAGCCTTCAGCGTCTCTAAACTAGGGTCACTTCTCTGAGCAGCTGCAAACCCCTCACACATTCACAAGGCATGGAACAGGTCCCCTTCAGTTGCTAACCTACGGTCCCTAGCACTAGCATCAGGGCACTCAGGATCACTGTCAATACAACCCCTCTGACAATGGGTCACCCCTCCCTCTTTGGAGTAACCATCCGTGGCTGTGTGGTTACTTGTTACCCGGGACATTTCTACCCCCTTTTCATTAATCTCCCCATCTGGAGACACAGGCTGGGGAACCAGCCTCTCAGTGGTTTCCACAATGGCTCCTGTGGGGTTTAGGGAACTACAATTTTCCCTTGCTGCTTGGCTATGGGTAACTGCACATGCCATCCCTCGTTTGAGATTGTTGCCCAGGATCACATCCACTGCTAAGGTTTTGGCTACAGCCATCTGTTGCACAGTTCCCCCAGTTTCACCCCAGTCTAGGAGAACATTAGCTAGTGGCAATGTTTTCGCCTCACCAGTAAAGTCCTGTACAGTGACGTATTTATTGGTTATAAGCTGACCAGGCTCTATTAGATCCCCTTTACCAATGTCAGGATGCCCCTGTGTCCATAACCCTTAGTCTGTACACCATTCCACCATGACTGGGTGCATGTGTTTGCCTCATGTTCATTGGCATGCTTCCAGGGACACACAAACAACCCGCTTCCTTTCTAGCACCACATTGCGTATTATTGCTCATTCTTTTGGGACACTGTCTGGCAATATGCCCAGTTTCTTTACATAACCAACATTCACTTCTCTTTTTAGAGAAATCTTTTCTCTGAAACCTGGGGCTAACTGGTTTCGGTAGAGGCAGTGAGGATTTTAGCTGCCCTGAAGGTGCGCTTTTCCCTTTCTGTGCTGCCACACCAACCCCGTTCACTCTCAGAGCAGGTCTGCTCTTGGCATAGCGGTCCAAGAGTTCAGCAGCCTTTTGCACTGTTTTGGGATCTCGGTCCTCCAGCCAGGTTTTCAGTTCTGCTGGGCATGCCCAATAAAACTGTTCTAACAAAATCACATTATCAATTTTATCAACAGAGTTTGCCTCAATTCCTTCCCACCAATGTTTTAAAAACTGATGTTGTTTCGTAGCTAGCTCCTCATAGCTCATGTCAGGGCTTCACCTGAGTTTACAGAAATTAGCTCTGTATGATTCAGCAGTTAATTCAAATTTCTTTAACAGTGCAGCTTTAAGTTTGCTGTAATCATCACTGTCCTCATTGTCCATTTGATCCAATGCATCTCGAGCTTTCCCGGTAAGTAGCGGAGATAGCTGGAAGTTCCAGGACTCCCTAGGAATTTTAGCCTGAATACAAACTTTTCCAAAAGAATTTAAAAAGTCATCCATATCCTCCCCCTCTTTAAATTTGGCTATCAATTTGGAATTCAGTTTGTAACCCAGTCCTGTAGTCCCAGTTAAACCCAGGACGCTTACCTGCTCTGGTGCCTCTGGTTTGAGTCGTAGCTTCTCCAGTTCATGTTGCCTCTGGTGCTCACTCTCCTCACAGTCTGCATCTCTCTGTTCTCACTCTGCCTCTCGGCATTCTCACTCTGCCTCCTACTGTTCATGGTCCCTCTCCTTCTGGAACTCCAGCTCCATCCTGTGCAACTCAATTTGCAGCCTGAGTACTTCTGGATCCAGGATACTGGTGACCTTCCCCTGCTGCTGTGGCCCTTCACTGACAGTGGCCCTGTTGCCCTCCTCATCAGATCTGGACACTGCACTGGCCACTAGCCCTGCCACACTTGAGGTTTGGTCCTTTTCAGTCATGGTCTGTGACTCGCTGCTCTGGGTATCTGCTGCCATCACGGCATCCACAAGGTTCTGTTTGCTGGTTTTCACGCCAGGCAGGACTCCTCTGTCCCACACAACTGCTTTAAGTAGTCTACAGTGTGCCTGCTGTGGTTGGGCTATCTTCTTCCCTAACTACGGCTACTCTGACTGTCTTTAGAAAAAAATAAAGCGGTTAGGAACTTGACTGTACGTAAGTGATATGGTTCTGTCTCCTTTTTTAAAAATAAATCACTGCCTTTTTCTTTCTTTGCCAAGTGAGCTGATGGTCTCCAAGCCTGACGCACTGAACAATAAAAGCTTGTAATTCCAAAATTATACACCTGCTACCAACCATCTGTCACAAACTCACTCAGCAGGTCAGCCCTCTACTCCCAAAGTGCCAACCTCCGAGCACAGTCTTGTGAACAGTTAACAGAAACAGGGTAACCCTCCTGTCTGTTTTGTGGGTTCAAATCAACCATTGGTCTCAAGTTCTGGAGGGATTCAAACTATGAACCTCTTGCTAGCATTTTCAATGCACAGGCTCAGATAATATCTTTGCCTATGGGCACCTAACCAGGTGTACAAAAATGAACCCTTAAAAACTCTAATAAAAGACCTCAGATTAAACTCTTACCTTTTTCCTTTTTGGTATCACCATTCAAGCTTATGCCCAATGTTGGCTTTAACCATATATACTTCACTTGTTAAAGAAAGAAAATTCAAAGACAGACCAAGTAGGCTCTTAAAATAGAGTTTTACTAAAATAGATATAAGTACGTAAAACAAAATATAGAACCATATATCACAAAACATACAAATCACTTAAACAAAACAGGTTTAAAAGTGTAGACAATATATCCTACCACAGTGCACTTAGAATTATCTTTTCTAAGATATTCTTATCTCACAGTGCTGAAGATGTTTCTTTTTCAGAGTCCAAACATTTTTGTCAAAATGGAAAACAGAATACTGTTTAAAACTGTCTTTGCCAACCCCTTTGTGTGAGGTCACCTAGCTCCTCCTCTGTTTATTAAAAATCATACACCCAGGATGTTTTATCATTTTAGAAGGTAAGTTAACTAAGATTACATCAGCAGAAACGCCTTTCCCCATGTGACTTCCCCAATCAAGTCTGTAAATTTCCTTTCATCTATGAGCAATATCCTTTCTCACACAGGCATCAAAGCATTTATGATTTCGCACCAGTGTGCCATAACCTGGTTTCCTCCACAAAACATCATAAAATGGATACTGAGTTCCCTCTTAGCCGTTAAAGCTATATTTAACTTAGATAAACAGGAGATCCTTGATTAAGGCCTGTTCTAGTCTGTAATTAGCTCCTGGCCTTCCAGATAACACCTTGTATCTAAAACCTGGGTGTGTGTGTGTCATCTCACATGCTGTCTCAGCATCTCTCATGAGAGACAGTCAATAACACATTTTTATATTACAAAAAGCATACAGTGATCAGAACCAGCTGTCCAAGTGTCACAATAAGAACTGAGTTGCACATCACACTTACCATCACCAAAAAACAGACTTCTAAAATCCAGTTCTTCATTCCTCAGAGAGTTTATATACAAGCTGGATCTTTGACCAATTATAGTTGACTTGCAGCTGAACTGAGTGTAGAGCTGAAATCATAATCCTTTGCTTGTGACATCACAGTTTGTTGCTGTGGAAAGTACTGTGATGACACAGCACTGTGACTTCAGACCTAGAATAAACCTCAGTTATGAATGAAGTGTAAGGAGCAAAACTCCCGTTTTCACAGAAATACTCTATTAAAGAATAGAATGGCTTTTATTTTTCTTCCTTTTTTTCAAAATGTAGTGCAAATAAGTTCTGCTGATGCATTTATTTATTTATCTTTGCTAGTGGCTGGAACCAATGGATTACCAATGTAAGTAATTGCAGTAGCTGATTAACAGGTGAATAGGTCAAAGATTAAATGCACATATTTCATAAAAAGCTTGAATTCACTTGAATACATGTCCCTGTGTCATGATTAGTGTTTCCTAAAAATAGCACGCTGTTGGTTTTGTGGTTTTCTTTAAATCAGCATCTGTTAATGTGCTCTGCAGTAACTGAAACAGTAACTGAAACAGTGAAAAAACAGTGAAGATGTTTCTGTCCCTGTCAGTGCAAACTCAAATGATCAACTGTTTATGACAACAAAATGATTTCAAGCTAATCTCTCTAAACTCATACCAGATGGGTTAGTAATAAACTTTGAGTGAAAACAATTAGCTCTACATACTTCTCTAACTAGGAACTGCAACAGCTTATTCAGTCAATCAGGGGCTTAATTAATGAAGCAACAGGCTGGACAGGTATGATGTCATTGTTCACTGACAAGCACAGAAACATCTTCACTGTTTCTTCACCATTTTCAGTTACTGCAGAGCACATTAACAGATGCTGTTTTAAGGAAAATAGCAGAACCAAACAGTATGATATTTTCAGGAGACAGTAGTCATGACACAGGGATGTGAATTCAAGGGAATTTAAGCTTTTGTTGAACTATGTGCATTTGATCTTTAACCTATTCACCAGTTAATCAACTACTGTAGTTACTTACAGTGGTAATCTATTGGACTCTAAACTAGTCAACAACTCTTCTGGTTAGCTTCCTTTTTCCCCACATTATTATAATATCATGGAATAACTTATTGCATGTCCCAGCTAATAATTAAGCAGGCTCACAATAAGGTGAGTTATGAGAAAATCACATTTATGAATGTGTGCTGAAAATGGAGTGTCTTTTGCATTTTGAGGGATGTAATTACTGAAGGTAAAAGAATCCCTCCTTCTAGAGTTCCTTTTTGGTAGAATGCCTTAAATACTCCTTATTTTAAAATAAAAATACAGTATGAATGCATGTTTTCTCTTTTCTTTCTTTCTTTCTTTCTTTCTTTCTTTCTTTCTTTCTTTCTTTCTTTCTTTCTTTCTTTCTTTCTGTGAGTTGCATAACTAGACTTAATAAAATAAGTAATAAGGTCAAATCATGTGATTAGCTAAGAGTAGCACAAGCGTGTAATGATATGGCCATAATAACACCAGCACTGACACAAATGCAGAAATTAAACAATGAAAACCAATTTTTATATTAAAATAGAGACAGACAAGTAGTGTATGTGTGTGTGTGTGTGCGTGCATGTGTGGGTGTCTGAGTGTGTGTTTGGGGGGCGGAACCTGACAACAGTTCAATAAGAAATCTACAAAAAGGAATGTTTTCAATGGAACTTCACAATAAAATATAATTTAGAGTTTAAAATCATATATATTCTATATATATATCTATATTAGAGGCAAACAACTCCATTTAATTCCTCAGTTAGGGTTGTTCCACCCCAGCCCACCAATGGGGTGTGCATTGGGGTCGTTGCTAACTCTCACCCCATCACATGGGTAAACAAGCTGAGGTATGGGAGAATGGGGTGAGAGTTGGGACCGATGACCCCAATACACACCCCATTGGTGGTTGGGGAGGCGAGCTGGGAGTTGCAAGGGGCTTTCAACCTCAATAATTTAATTTCCTCACTTTGTCGCTGTAGAACAACCCTAACTGTTGCATTAAATGGATTTGTTGCTCTAATTTCCCTTCTTTGAGAATGTGCAGTAGAACTATGAATGGAATGTGGTGGTGGTAGCGTGGGGCCCAAAGTGCCCCGCACTCCCACCAAGTGATTTTTTGTGATATAGTAATGGTAAGTGCAAGGGAAATGCAACCGCTAATGGTTGCGCACATGGTGACTGAAACACAAATAGAAAAGCAAATGTTACTAGAAACGCAAGCACAAAGTGACGCCAAAGTGAACAGTGATGCAAAAGGAGATGAAAGTGAGTAAGGAAACACAAACCGTGATGCACACGGTTACGTTACCACAATTGGAAATGCAAATGGTAACATTAACAGCAGAAATAATGCCAAAGGAAACAGAAACACAAATGCAAGCTCGTACACAAACGAGAACATAAGGAATTACTTATACGGTGGCGTACGAGCAGTAATGCAAAGCGGGTGCGAGGCACAAGTGGAAATGCTAACTGTAACAGTAATGGAACCACACACCTGTTTTGCCCAACAGCTGCATGGAGAAACATAGTGTGTACAAAGAATATATGCATAATAATGGGCCTCGGAGCAGAAAATGGGCTGTTGGAATACTAAATTGCTTATATCTCAGGAACCGTACGACATAGAAAAAAATTTAAATTTCACATGATTCATGAATTTCCTGGCTAGGTTTTCACTAAATGCATAGCCTATAGGGCTACGCACTGTCGCAATGAAAATTCTGTATCTCGCACCGTTTCCGAGATATGAGACCCAAAATGCACGGCAGATGCCACCATGTTAGTCTATGGAAAAATGTCAAATTTAGAGTACCGTAACTTGGCATCCATGAAATATTTTGTCAACAAACCACCAAAAGGCACATCTGTGAGATGTTGGCTGCCTTCCTTCCAAATCTCAGCTCAAAAGACCAAACTGTTCTTTTGCAGCAGGGTGGCAAAGAACTCCTGTCATTTTGGCCATAGTCTGGAAAAGCAGTGTAGTGATTTGCAAAAGCTTTAGCAAAAATTTGTGAAAGTGTCACACGTGCAACACTACTTTGCGACACTACTTTTTCCAGAAATTTGAAAAACATATTTCTGGGGTGTTTAACCCCAAAATAAAGACATGTCTAGCATCCTCAGGGCTCGACTAGGTAAGCACAAAAATAATTGCGTCCCTAGATGGTCCCAATTTTAAATGCCAAGCATTTTTCTGATCAGCAACTGAAAAAAATGGTGGATTTGGGACACTACTAGGGCCATTTGCGACACTAAAAAGTACATTTTCGAAAGTGCTGAACTTGTTAACTTTTCCCATTGACTTATAATGGGAACCTGTTTTTTTGAATAACTTTTGAACCGTTTAATATTTTTTCACAAAATCTTCAAAAGGCACATCAGGGACCCTGCTCGCACATTCCCTGAAGTTTTTGGACCAGTCGTGCAAACTGTACGACCTGTAGGCACGAGTAAAGGATAGGCAAAAAAACATAATTGTGCACATGAATGTCGCTTAAGAACTCCGCAGCCATATATCCAACCAATACTAAAGTTGGCAGATCCCAAGATCTATGGTTACACCCCATGCCTAACAAATTTCAGGCAAATCCGTTGAACAGTGGCAAAGTTATTAAGGTGCAAAGTGTCACCTTTTAACCTTAAAAGAGAGCAGACGACCCCAACACACCCCCCGATGCCTGTTGGTGGGGGTGAGGTGGGAGTGGGGTCAGAGGGGTGGGGACCCTAAAATCAAATTTCCTCACTTTTTTGCTGTAGAAGAACCCTAACTAATGCATTAATTAAGTTTTTTGCATAGAATTTCCTTACTTTTTAAGAAAGAATAAAAAGTAGAAAGCTGCGCAAGTTGGTTGGCCACATTACACAGCTGATGACTAAAAAATACAGTGACAACAGCACAACCAGCCACTAAACAAATATGAACGTAGTAGAACAATAGAAAACACTGTCCGAAAAACATTAAGTGTGGCACACAATCTCTGTGCAAAAAATAAATTGTCCGAGACATAAATACCACAATTCACATCTACAGGACATCCCGTCAACACTCTCCAAATTTCAAGTGAAAAGATCAAACCATCTCCGAGCTATAAGGTGTTACAGTTTGAAATTTTCATTCATCAGACTGGCACAGTTCCGCACCTGTTCACATTTAACACACACAACAACTACATCCATGATACTAAGGCTAGGTATACTATCAATTTCAACGCACCACCACAAGCAAAATGCTGTCCACAGAACATAAACTGCACCACGCCATATCTCTGGCAAAACAATTTTTCCTGACACGTAATCAGTGTAATTTACGTGCACAGGACATGCCGTAAACACCCTCCAAATTTCAAGTAAAAAGACCAAACCATTTCAGAGATATTCAATCTTAAAGTTTGGTAAAATTTCCCTGTCTATTACATTATAAAAAATCTGGCCATCTTGTCCTGCCCTCACGATCAAAGATGGTGATCAAAGAATCTCACGATCAAAGAATTTACAGGCTCGCGATCAAAGAATTTGCAGGCTCACGAACAAAGAATAAAAACTTTTGTAATTTACAAAATTAAAAAAATTGCCATTAACCACCACCATGGTTCAACAGAATGAAGCCCCCTGAGCAAAACCCACCCTCATGTGACTTCCTAGGGCACCCCTGGGCTAAGAAAATAGATTTTTTAATCCTGCCATCTCGTCCAATCCTCACGATGCACCACCGTGATCAAAGAATCTCGTGATCAAAGAATTTGCAGGGTCACGACCAAAGAATAAAAACTTGTGTAATTTACAAAATTCAACGAATTGCAATAAACCATCGCCATGGTTCATCAGAACGAAGCCACCTGAGTAAAACCCACCTTCATTTGTCTTTCTAGGACACCCCTGAGCTGAGAAAATAGATTTTTTATCTGGCCATCTCGTCCCTTGCTCGCGATGCATGATCACGATCAAAGAATCTCACGATCAAAGAATTTGCAGGCTCGTGATCAAAGAAATTGCTCGCTCATGAACAAAAAGCGAGGAACGAGATGGCCAGATTTCAAAATAGTTTTTTGTAGTCCAGGAGTGCCCTATAAAGTTATATTAGGGTGGGTTTTGCTCAGGGGGCTTCATTCTGCCCCATCTGAATAAAAAAACATTACTTTTCATTATCCCTGGTAGTCTAGTGGCCCCCTACCCATCATGGTAATGTACATAATGATGCCTGTATCCCTGGTAGTCTAGTGGCCCCCCCAATGAGTATCTTATTAATTTTTTTTATCCATGGTAGTCTTGTGGCCCCCCATGTGTGTTTATTTATATCTTTTTTCATATCCCTGGTAGTCTAGTGCCCCAATCTGTACTTCATTATCATTATTATTCATATCCCTGGTAGTCTAGTTCCCCAATCTGTACTTCATTATCATTATTATTCATATCCCTGGTAGTCTAGTGTCCCCCAATCTGTACTTCATTATCATTATTATTCATATCCCTGGTAGTCTAGTGGTTCCCCCCATCATAATAAAATAAATTAGCATTTTCATGTCCTGGTAGTCTAGTGGCCCTCACCCCCCACCCAGCTGTGTCCAGTCCACCCAGTACCCCACCATTCCCAGCTGGTGCTGGCACAGCTCACCTCTCACCTCCACGCCAGCCTCTGACTGTGTGTATTTCAGCAGTGATTCAAAAAGGTGCTCTGAAATTATTTCTGAGCACCTGTTTGAATTAGCAGTGGTAATATATACAGTCAGCAGCTGGCCATGGATGTGACAAGTGGGCTCTGCCAGTCACCAGCTGGGGAAGGATGGGGGGTGCTGGGTGGGCTGGCATGGCTGGGTGGGGAGGCCACCAGACTACCAGGACATGGAAAATGCAAATTAATTTAATTATGATGGGGGCCGCCAGACTACCAGGGATATCAGTACTAATGATAATGAAGTACAGATCGGGGGGGCACTAGACTACCAGGGATATCAATAATAATGATAATGAAGTACAGATTGGGGGCACTAGACTACCAGGGATATCAATAATGATAATGAAGTACAGATCAGGGGCACTAGACTACCAGGATATCAATAATAATGATAATGAAGTACAGATCGGGGGAGATAGATCTACAGGGATATGAATAATGATAATGAAGTACAGATGAGGGGCACTAGACTAGCAGGGATATCAATAATAATGATAATAAGTACAGATGGGGCACTAGACTAGCAGGGATATGAATAATAATGATAATGAAGTACAGATCGGGGCACTAGACTACCAGGGATATGAATAATAATGATGATGAAGTACAGATCGGGGGCACTAGACTAGCAGGGATATGAATAATAATGATGATGAAGTACAGATCGGGGCACTAGACTAGCAGGGATATGAATAATAATGATGATGAAGTACAGATCAGGGGGGCACTAGACTAGCAGGGATATGAATAATAATAGTGATAATGAAGTACAGATCGGGGGGCACTAGACTACCAGGGATATGAATAATAATGATAATGAAGTACAGATGGGGCACTAGACCACCAGGATATGAATAATAATGATAATGAAGTACAGATCGGGGGCACCTAGACTACAGGGATATGAATAATAATGATAATGAAGTACAGATCGGGGGGCACTAGACTACCAGGGATATGAATAATAATGATAATGAAGTACAGATCGGGGACCACTAGTCTACCAGGGATATGAATAATAATGATAATGAAGTACAGATCGGGGGTGCTAGACTACCATGGATATGAATAATAATGATAATGAAGTACAGATCAGGGGCACTAGACTACCAGGGATATGAATAATAATGATAATGAAGTACAGATTAGGGGGCACTAGACTACCAGGGATATGAATAATAATGATAATGAAGTACAGATTGGGGGCACTAGACTACCAGGGATATGAATAATAATGATAATGAAGTACAGATCGGGGGCACTAGACTAGCAGGGATATGAATAATAATGATAATGAAGTACAGATCGGGGGCACTAGACTAACAAGGGACATGAATAATAATGATGATGAAGTACAGATCGGGGCACTAGACTAGCAGGGATATGAATAATAATGATAATGAAGTACAGAGCGGGGGCACTAGACTACCAGGGATATGAAAAAAGATATAAATAAACACACATGGGGGGCCACTAGGCTACCATGGATAAAAAAAAACATATTAATAAGATACTCATGGGGGGGCACTAGACTACCAGGGATACAGGGATCACTATGTACATTATTATGATGGGGAGGGGGCCGTTGGACTACCAGGGATAATGAAAAGTAATGTTTTCTTATTCAGATGGGGCAGAACGAAGCCCCCTGAGCAAAACCCACCCTTATACAACTTTGTAAGGCACCCCTGGGCTACAAAAATGCATTTTAAAATCTGGCCATCTCGACCCTTGCTCACGATGCACAATCGCGATCAAAGAATCTCGCGATCAAAGAATTTGCAGGCTCGCGATCAAAGATCGCGAACAAAGATTTTAAAAGCTAATAACTCTATTTTAAGACCAATTTGGATGGAACCAATGGCATGACTTAATAGATCGGGGCCCGCTAAGTAAAACCCATCCAAGTTTTATTTCAGAAGTGACCCCTGAGCCAAGGTATTTGCATTTTTCTGATCAGAAAACTGAAAACAAGATGGTGGACCTCGTGATCAAAGAATTTGAAAAATCTTCAGATACAAAGATCTTTGAACCATGAGGCTACAAATTCTTTGACCACCAGGTGGGACCAGATGGCCAGAACCCCATTCTTTGTTCGCAAAACATACATCTAAATCTTCCCATTGACTTATAATGGGAACTTAAAAGTGACATAACTTTGGAATGCCTTAATTTCTTTTCACCAAATGAAAAGTGACATGTTCGGCCACCAAAGCTCTTTCAAATGAGCCATCTCACAGAGTAGCATGCTACACAACGGCCATGTAGGGGCACATCCAAACTCCCAAAAGCTGCCTTCAAAAATGGATAATTTTGCATTTTTCAGCGCTTTCATACACAAAGACTGTAAGTCCAACCAAAACACAATTTGGCAAATCAAGAGATCTACCACGTCCCACCGTGGGGACCATATTTCAGGCAAATCTGTTGAATGGGTCCAAAGTTATTAATGTCCAAACTTTTGACTTTAGTATGTAACTGACCACTGAACCCTAACTATAGTGGTGCGACCACGCCACTATAATATATATTATAGAGGTGAGGTCACACCTCTATAGTTAGGGTTGAGTAAGTAGTTTAATGTTAAACCCCACAGTTTGTACCTTAATAACTTTGCACCTGTTTAATGGATTTGCATGACATTTGGTATACGCTGTTCCATGGGGTAGATCTCTTGAATTGCAAGTTTTATTCTCAACTAGATGTGTAGATTTTAAAGCAGCGACAGGGAAAAAAAAAGTGTGTTTTTTGCTTTTTTCACCAATTTTACTGAACTTTCCTCATCACTTTGCACCCACAACGTTTAGAATTTTAGCCTGAAATTTTCAGGGTAGAAAGATCTTACTTTATGGAACATTCCATCATTAGTTTTCTAAAAAAATATTTTTTTATTCCAAAGTTATTCAATTTTTAAAATGTGGGTTCTGAGCATGCTCAGTTCAGTCTTTTGGTTAGATGTACAGCTGTGAGCAAGGATTTCGGCTCACGAACAGGGATATTGACAACTTATGAATGGGGATTCATTAAATCCCCATTCATGACAAAAAAGTCCCCATTTGTGAGCTGCCATCTTGTTTTCACTTTTAGCCCAAAACAAAATGTTTTAGCTTGCCCCACAGATGCAATTTGTGTAAAGAAATGCATGGGTTTTGCTCAGGGTGATGCCCTCTACAAAACCATTTGTTTGGTTTCCATTAAATAATTAAAAAAATTGCCATTTTTATATTTGAAAATCCCTGTTTGTGACTCGCTTCTGATCTCCTTTCATGAGGTGTCCAAATCCCAGTTCACGAGCCAATCCCCATTCGTGAGCTGTCAAAATCCCAATTTGTGAGATAGTGACCAGATGGCCCTATCTCATGGAACAGGGACTGGCTCAAACGATTCTGACAGTTCACGAATGGGGATTCAGCTGACAAACGATTTTTAAACCTCACAATGGAGATCATAAAAAATTCCTTATTCAGTGAACTGTCGAAATCTTCATTGTGAGATGCCTACCTGATGGCACTATCTTGCGAACAGGGAATCCCAGTTCGTGAGCTGTCAAAATACCCATTCGTGAGCTGATCCCCGTTCGTGAGCTAGCAAAATCCCAGTTCATGAAAGGAAGACCAGATGGCTATATCTCGTGAACGGGGATCAGCTCATGAATGTGGATTTTGTCACCTCATAAATGGGGATTCAGCTCACGACAGAGGATTTTGACAGCTAACGAACAAGGATTTGTAAAACTTTGCCAGTTCACTGGTCAGGACTTTTGGCTTGAAATTTGCAGGGTGCAAAAAGGTGTCTGCAGATGTAACATATGCTGGTTTAGTGTCAAACACTTTATTGGTTACATAGTTATGACATACCAAAATTGAGACATTTCCTATAGGATAACATTGCGATGGCCATGACGCCTTTCAGCATCCGTATCTCGAAAACGAAGCAAGATATACAATTTTCGCTACTGACAGCTTGGTTCACTTTCAAGTGAACCAAGCTGTTGAAATGAGTTTGGAATCATAGATGACACCTGCAGTGGAATTTTTTTCATAGGTTGCACGGTTAATGAGATATTATCAAATTAGTGTCACAAGGGTTCAAAGAGTGCCCATCCAGTGCTTTTTGGTGCCTGTATGAGATAAATGATGTGAGATACAGGATCAGTCATTATTGTTGCATGTAGTACTTGCTGTCATGGTTGCAATGACCCTTGATTTTTTTTTTCTAGCTCTTTCGGTTCACTAGATGTCGACAAATTATTGTTACAAGGGTTCCTTGCCCAATAGGGCTGCTGTATGGCTTTGTAGCTATGTGTAAGTGGGAGCATATCATTATGCAGAAATGGGCAGCTTAGTGGGAACGTAGGGCCCAAAGGGCCCCGTGCTCCCACCAACACATCAACACATGCTATTTACTAGTTATATTATGCTTTTTCAAAAGTAAGGTTCATCGCAAAATTAGCTGTATTTAATAGTTCAGTTAGGGTTGTAGCAACAAGAGAGGAATTAAACATTAGGTTGATCCCTAACTTCCACACCACACCCACATCCTCCACAGACTGACAAATGCCGATGTGTGCAATGGGATCATGATGCCTAACTCTCACCCAATTCTCCTTTACTGTAGCATGTCAACCTGCTTATACATGGAATGGGGTGAGAGTTGGGCCACATGACCCCATGGCACACCCCGGCGTCTGTCGGTTTGTGGTGGATATGGGTGTGGGGTGTGTGGGGTGGTTAGGGGCTCAACCCTAACATTTCATTTCCTCAGTTTTGTTGCTTTAGCTCTAACTGATGCATTAAATGCAGTTTTTTGCCATGAATGAATATATATACATTATATATATATATATATATATATATATATATATATATATATATATATATATATATATATAATATATTTGTTTTACATCTGTTACATAGCTCAAACCCATTTTATAAATGCAGCGAGGCTCTTCAGGGATGTGTAATTATGATCAGTAATTACATTTCTCTTCATGTGTTTAAAGTTACACTTGAGAGCTGTGTGATGTTTGACCCATAAGTACAGTCCCTGGAGTGTCTTACTGCATTCTTAAGATATAGCTTTGCATTTATAGTAAATAGAGTCACTTCACCCACCGAGGAATCAGCCAAGGTCCCAGCCACATCTTGCTGCACAGGCTTTTCAACTCATTTGTGTCCCTTGGCTTAAAAAAATCATCAGACAGTGAACCAGAGGCTTTAGATTTACTCATTTTGTAGTCTTAGGTCCCAGCAACAAAATTTGTCGAAAGTAGCTGGAATTCAGTGGTAAAAGTGATTTAAAATAATAGTTTAATAATATTCTCCTGGGAGCCCAAGTGAAGTGCTACTTCCTCTTAGGCTGCTCAGCAGTGCCCCAGTATAAATTTGTATTATTAGAGACCAAGCCATTTTATAATATTGTTAATTGACTAACTTTTGACTAATATTTGGAGGTCCCTAACTGGGTACATGTAACCCCTGTTCCCTGTTAAATATTAATTTTATTTCTGGCTACTTGATTATCCTTTTCTTCTTTTGACCTCTTTCCTTCTCTCAGGGCCACCATGGCAGTACCTGTCTTGTAACTCAGAGGGCAGGTACTAAGCAGGTGCCTGTGCAACAGGGCCGGTGTTAGATTTGGGTCTTAGCTTTAATTTCAGCTTCAAGGAACATGCATTGGGGTCTTGTGCTCGATGCAGTGAAAGGCATATTGTTTTCCTTTGAACTTTTCTTGAAAATGTCCGATTTTGACAGTACAACATTGCATTGTTGCTATTTTGTAGAGTTAAAAGAAAATGTGAGGGTAATAATAGTTAATTTTTTTCACTTAACATGTAAAGGACACCAGTCAAACAACTCAACCAGGAAAGGCTAGCTTTTTAATATAAAATTATATGGAACTGGTATGTAAATCCAGTTTTCTTTGTACCCTGTATTAACATGAGGACACCATATATAGGCCAAATCCTAAGTAATATACCTTGAGCATTCTGTAAAATTAAAAAAAATTTTAAAACCGATGTGCAATTTTTGTTGTGATCCTTTGGTGGTCCAGTGCCAGCCTATTTGTCGATATCTAAAATATTTTCTCCCAGTTTCAGCCCTCATTTTCTAGCTGCCACTGCAGTCGAAACTGATGGTCTGTCAAATGATATTTCCTCTAAATCTATGATATGGTTTCCACTTCCTAAAAATGATGTTTCTGTTTCACTGTACAAATGAACTGTCTCTCGCTAGCTGTTACATAAGTTTAGCCTGCAGATTTACATGGCTGCATATCAAAATACGGCTTTTACAGGTTTGGCTAAAGTATCTTCAAAAGATGGGATCAACATTAACAAAATAAAATTGTTCAACCAGCAGCAAATGTTCGGCATTGACAAATGCTTGTTCAGGGGTGTTTTAGTCTAGTATGAGTCTGTACAAAACCAATCCATTGCATTAGATACTGTGTGATACACAGCCAAGTTGAGTAAAGGGATCATAGTTGAGGGATAAAATATGCTTCTGCTCTAAGGAAAGTAGAACCTCAAGATATTTCAAGACTGATATGTTTCACCGGATTTCAAATCTCTCTTGAATATTGGGTGAAAGGGCATACTGTAACTTCAAAACTTCCATTTTTGGAGCATTTGGTCTGTAGCTCGCATAGTCCCTAAATGCAAGAAGCAGACTCCACTGCTGAGGCAAAGATGCATTTAAAAGTTCAGCTTTTCTGCTACAAGATATAAAGTATGCAATACTGAAATTCATGAGGGTTCAGTGATCAGCCTATCTTCTGTTGACACTGTTTTGCTACTAGTAAATTATTAACAGAATGGTATCGCCAACACTAGATCCCCAACAGATTACTTGCGCCGCCATTTACTTTTATTTAAGATGTAAGCAGGGCATTGTTCTTGAGTTGTGCTGCTACTAGGGTCACCATGTGTACAGTAGGTGTTGGATTTGTAGCACCAGCTTTGCCCAGCTCTCACCTGCACTACACCAGACAGACACAGATGGGCCCTGGCAGCTGAGGCCAGCAGTTTACAGCTTGGCACTCAGTCAATGCAACCAGCACCAGCTAGCAGCTGTAGGATGCCAGTGGTCTGTGGATCATGGCCATTTTATTCCCCCCAACTGCTAGGAACTGCCATGTAAAATTTATAAATACATCCATGCACTACTAGTTCACAAGATGCAGCTTGATGCCAAAGCCTGATTGAGTACTACGACTGGGTGACAAGGGAACTGGACAAAGGCCATGCAGGAGATGTCTTGAATTTGTACTTCAGCAAGGCCTTCAATTCTGTGCCACATAGGAGGCTGGGGAGGAAGCTAGAATATATACATATATAGGGGTGGGAGCAAGGATGGTGAACTGGATCACTAATTGGCTGAAGGGTAGGTAGCAAAGAGTAGTGGTGGGGGGGAACTCTCATCACTGAGGGATGTGATGACTGGAGTGCTGCAGAGATCAGAGTTGGGAATGGTGTTGTTTGGGATCTTCATTGCTGACATCTCTCATGGGGTCTGAAGTAAGACCAGTCTCTTCACGGACGACACAATGATGGGAGCTGGGTAGATGACATTGAAGGTGAAGGGGCTGAAGGGGAACCTGAACAAACTACAGGAGTGGTTGGAGGCATAGCAGTTGGGATTTAATGCCAAAAAGTGCAAGGTATTGCACTTTGGAGCTAAGAACCAGGGAGGCAATCAGCTAAGGAGGGGTGCAGCTGGAATAAACCGAGGAGGAGAAGGAACTAGGGGTGCTCATAACAGGGAGTATGAACTACTCAGCTCAGTGCAGGAGAGTGGCAGCAAAAGTCAATAGGATACTGAGGTGCATAGCGAGGGGAATCTCCTCTAAAAATAGGGAGGTGATCCTGCCCCTCTACAGGTCACTGGTCAGGCCGCACCTGGAATACTGCATGCAGTTCTAGTGCCCATTCCTGAGGAAGGACATCAGATTGTTGGAGGGTGTACAGGGTAGGGTGACAAAGATGATCCAGGGATTAGAGGGATACTCCTATGAGGAGAGCCTGGGCTAGCTGAACATGTATTCCCTAGTGGAAAGGAGGGATGGGGGGACATGATCGAAACCTTCAAATACCTAAAGGGGATTAACAAGACTAGTACAGAAGGGATTTTCCAGATCAGAAGGGGGAGGGTCACTAGGGGGCACCAGCTGAGATTACAGGGGGAGAGGTTCAGGAGGAAAGTCATAGGATAGTATTTCACAAGGAGGACAAATGGAATGCTCTGCCTGAAGAGGTGGTAGCCTATATACAGTAGACAGCTTTAAGAGTGGATGGGATAAAGAGGGGGTAATTATGAAGAGGGAGGAGTGAGTGGGTGGGGCAGCTGCAAGGTGAGGGGCTAGCTGCACAATTGAGCAGACTAGATAGACCATGAGGCCTATATTGGCTGGTATTTTCATATGTAAAGGAAAAAACTTTGGAACAACTTCAATGTCCTCCCTTGGTGTAATCCACCCTTCCCAAAGTAATTAAAAACCCAATAATAAATCATAGTAATGGGATTCCTCCTGACCCTTGTCACTTCAGTAAGTCAACTTAACAACAGAATGTCACTGACACACACTGCTGCAGTCAATGTGAGCTGTGAATCTTTGTTTCCTTATTGCCTCGCTGCGGTGCTTGTCATGCTCACTGCAGATTTACTATATGGATTATTTTAGTAAAACCACAGATAGTATGAAAATGAGTCAGTCAATAAGACAACATTTTAACAGTTAATTAAATCACTAAATGTATCTTAATCTCAATGGTTGTTTGCACCTTGTTGCTTTTACTGAGGTTATGACTTCTATCTGTTGATTCCACCAGTAGGAAAGTAGTCAGTCCTCTATCACTAAATGGTAAAAAGAAAAAGTAAAAATTCAACAACCAATGTATCTCAAAAGAAAATAATTAAACCAAGCTTAAATACCCTTCACTGTGTTCTGTGCATCCCTATCAGTAGTAGTACTTTGCTACTTACGATGTTAAACATTATGTTTAATAATGGATCTCGTCCCTATAGACCACGTTTAGTGTTGTATCTCTTCCATTAAGCTCTGGTCAGGTTATTTCACTCACTATAGTCTACAGTCCTATGTATACTTCTATAGTCTTATAATAAAGTTTTAATAAAAGCAAAAGAACAAGTGTAAATGCCCTCCAAATCCTCCTTGGTGGCAAACAAACACTCGATTACAAATTACAAAACACATACACTATAAACTGTTGCAATCTGTGCTGTGTATGTATTCTACTTCAGAACTGTGTATTTTTTAAAGCAAAATTAAATTTAGCATTATTATCAGTGTCTATATCAAAAACTCACTTTTTTGTAGGATGCTAAAACTTATTTTTCCCTCCTTTTAGTGCTGCTTTAGCTGTAGCCAACACCAGAGATCCTTTTGACTTTGGTAACAAAAAAATAGACAAAAACTGGAGCTTTCCCATTGCTGCAGGAAAAGGACCTTGTGTGGATACTAGAATGTTACAGGCTTCCAATCTCAAAATTGAGAAAAGGGCAAGTTTTCTCCAGAATGAAGAACAAAAAATCAATGGTAATGCTACTGAAAAATGTACGTTAGGAAGGTGGGTATGACAGGGTTGCCCCGTATCTTCCAGATTGTTTGTGCTGGCATTAGGATCTTTCTTAAATAGGAAATAAAAACATAAGGCAGAGGCATCAGGATAGGCAGTATAAATTAGAAACTGAATTAAACGACTATTCTGGCAATATAATATTTTCTGGCTAAGTAAAGTCTAGGTTAGTGTACAAAGCACCTGAAACTGTTAATATGACTATAAATATTTTATAAAAATATAAGACGGTGGCATCAGGATGGGCAATATAGAAACTGAGTTCAAAGACTTTGCTAACAATATAATCTTTTCTAGTTAAGTAAAGCCCTGGTTAGTATCCAAAGTGCCTTAAACTGCTTACATGGATATAACATAAATCATATTATCTGTCCACTTAATCTCTAATGTCCTATATGTGTCTATAAAGATGATTTGAATTGAGGTGGAAACCAGGTGAACCAAGCCCAACTACATGACCATCCACCATTCTATTTCAAGGCTGTCTCTGAAGGCAAAGCAATGCGATTCCTCCAGAAAGTACTTTGGGAATCAAGACACAGTGGGATTCCTAGATCTTAAATTCATAAACCTTGCACTTGATGAAGTTCTTGCACCCTCATTAAGATAATCAGCCTATCTCTCAGCTTCTCATAATTCCTGAAATGCTGGAAATCTGGAATGGTCACCCCAGTGCATAAGAGTGGTGACCGTGCACTTCTTGAAAATTACCGCCCAATCTCAATCCTCCCTCCACTCTCTAAAGCCATGGAACACATTGTGACTGATCAGCTTGTGGAATACTTAGAGCAATATCAACTGCAATGCACCCAACAGCATGGGTTTTGGCATGGACATAGTACTGTCACAGTCTTACTAGCATTTGTGGGATTCATCCATAACTCACTGGAACAAGGACTCTTGGTTGGGGCAACTTTATAGACCTAACCAAGGCTTTTGATACTGTAAATCACACATCCTTATTGAACAACTCACCAGTATCAGACTTTCCCAGACACCTCCGCTTGGTTTCTAGTTACCTAAACAACCGGTCATAGCAAATGAAAATTGGAGATGCTTGCTCTGAAAGCAGGCCAGTATGCTCTGGGGTCCCACAATGTTCCATCCTGTGCCCACTGTTATTTAGTGTCTTCGTAAATAAGCTCCAAAACTCTTGCAATGGCCACATACTTCTTTATGCGGATGATGCCGTTATTTTCACTAGTCACTCACAACCAAAGCAATTTCAGGGCCAGCTCCAGCAAGGTTTCACATCCGCTGAAAAATGGTTTACTGACCAGAAGCTTATCTTGAACTGCAAAAACAACTAAGACTATATTGTTCACCAGTAACCATAGCAAGTACAGAAACGTTCTGCTCACCATCACCAATGTCGAGTGATCACCCTAGAGCTAGTCCAAAAATTTAAATACCTGGGTATAACTATTGACTACCTTGTCTTACATCCAGCACATTGGCAACACCTGAAAGGCAATAAACAGAAGACTAGGTATGCTTTACAGACACAAGCACAATCTGACCCCAGATGCTTTGCACCTTGCCATTCATAGCTCTGTTGTCCCACTGCTGACTACGGCATCATCATATATGGATCAGCTATGGACACAGCCCTCTGGTGCATCAAAACAGCCTTAAATTAAGCCTGCACGTTCTTACTGGTGCTGACTGAATGAGCCCACACATGTGATTTTTACTCCCAGGCCAGCTGGCTACAATTAGACAGCATGCTCAGATTTCAAACCTGTCTGATTGCTAAAAAGTCAGCCTTGGTATGATGCCATCTGGCGTCAAAGCCTTTCTGACTCCTCGTAAACCAGCGAGCTGCAAGAAACCTCCAGCCAGATGCTCAGAATCTAAGGTGCTGTACTGCACTAGGACAATGTGTTTTCACATACAGAGCACCACACGGGAGCAATTCTCTGCAATCTGATATATTAAATACAATCACACTGGGTTCCTTCAAACATTTGCTATGACAGCGCCCTAGTTGCTGAGGCTACCAGTGACTGCTACCACTAAGACTGCCTCCCTGCTCCATACATCGCATTATGTCTCACACTCTACCTGCATTACCCTACTGTACCATCACCCTTTCAGCACTTACTCTCTGCTACCCTCCCCACTTATCCCTTTCCTCCCACATCCTTCCCTCTCACCACCTCCTTCCCTTCCCTCATCCACCTCCCTCCTCCACTTTTGACCTGCTGTACCTTTCTGTCCTTAGCAAGCTGGCTATTACCTGACTCAGGCATACCTTGTACACTGTCTCCATTGTTTAAATGAATTGTATTGTCTGTTTGGAGTGTACTCGCTTAAAACTCATTGTCTCTGTCCTTTACCTATCCCAATGTGTCTAGTCCCACCTCAGTTTTAATCTGTATATTTTTAGTGAACCTACAGCTTTTGCTGTATTCTACCTAGATATAGTCAGGTCTGGTGACACTTGCAATGTACCTGTTATTGTAATTGTTATCATGATGATGTTTTTCTTTTGACATGGAACCTGTGTAAAGAGCTGTTACGCAACGATATTAATCCAAGATTACAATAAATAAATAAATACAAATTGTTAACCCTGCCTAGTTTCTCCACGTAGTTCAAGTGCTGGCTTTCTGACTGGACAACTGCCAAACAGGCATAAGTTTCAAAATTCAAACTGATGATGTATAATATATATCAAGTGACTTACAAAACAGAAAGGCTCCCTTTACTGTAAATTATAAACTAAAAGTGTCTTGTTCTTTATTTTTCCAAAGCCAGTTATCCAAGCCTAAGAAATCCAGCTTGCCAATACAATATTTAACAAACGTGTACCCTCCACAAATGAATGACACAATGGCAGTGTCACCCAAAACTGATATATAGTGTAATAGAAACATGACAACGATGGCAGAAAAAGACCAGAGGTCCATCTAGTCTGCACAAGTTCCCTATAATCCCTGGAGCCTACTGTTCCTCCAGAGTACTAACCCTCCCCATCATCTCTATATTCTCCTCCTTGGTCCTGTCACCCCCACCCAATAACCACTATTCCCTTCATTATGTCCCAGCCTTCTTGAATCCCTCGTCTGTTTTTGCACCCACCACTTCAGCCTACAGACTGTTCCAAGGTGCCATCACCCTTTCCATAAAGTAGTACTTCTCACATCTCTCCAGAACCTACCTCCTGTTAATTTCCATTCGTGTCCCGTGACGCAAATTGGTATTCAGGCTAAATAGCTCCATGCAGTTCATTTTGTTAATTCCTTTAAGGAACTTGAAGGTCTCTATCATATCTCCTCTCTCCCTTCTGGTCTCCAGTGAGTACAAATTTAATGCCTTGAGGCGCTCCTCATAGGATTCACCCTGCTGGCCCTGAATCACTTTCATTACTCTGTGCTGCACTGTCTCCAACCTATCCATATCCTTTCTGAGTTGAAGACTCTAGAACTGGGTGCAGTACTCAAAATGAGGCCTCACTAGGGATCGGTAGAGGGGCAGTATTACCTCCTTTCTTCTGCTATCAATATCCCTCCCAATACATCCCAGCATCCTGTTAGCCTTGCTATGGGCCTTGTTGCACTGACTCGATTGCTTAAGTGAGTTGCTAATGATAACTCCCAGATCCCGTTCCTCAGCTGTAGTGATAAGTCTCTCTTCTCCCATCCAGTACTCTGTCTTGGGGTTCTTTTTCCCTAGGTGCATTACCTTGCACTTTCTAGCATTGAATTTTAACTGCCAGACCTTTGACCACCCCTCTAGCTTTTGTAGGTCTCTCTACATTTCCTTAATTCCCTTGTTACTATCCATCCTCCCACATAGTTTTGTGTTATCAGTGAAGAGACACAACCTGCCCTGGATTCCTTCTCCAATGTCACTAATGAACATATTGAAAAGGACCGGACCTAGGACAGATCCCTGTGGAACCCTGCACATAACCTCCCTCTCCTCTGATTTAACCCCCATTGACCACCACCGTCTGCTGCCTCCAGTCTAGCCAGTTACCCACCCAGTTCACTATGGGTTTATCTGCACCCAGGTCTTCCATCTTCTTGAGCAATCTTCTGTGAGATAACGAGTCAAAAGCATTGCTGAAGTCAAAGTAGAGAAGATCCATAATGTGGCCCTAGTCAATTAGGTTCTCTTTGATCAGTGACTCCATCAGCTTCCCTACTATAGAGGTTAGAATGAAAGGTCTGTGGTTCCCTGGCTGCTCCTTAGCCCCCTTATAAAGCAGTACAACATCTGCCACCTTCCAATCTCTTGGAACTTCCCCAGACCTAAGTGAGCTGTTGAACTGATATACCACTGGTTCAGCCAGCTTCACTGCTTATTCCTAGGTATCCTCAGATGTGAACATAGAAACATAGACTTTGATGGCACATAAGGACCACTTGGCCCACCCAGTCTGCCCATTTCCCTACCCACTGGATAAGCTGCAGATTTTAGTTAACCAACAGACTACTTCCTGCCACTTCCCACTACAATTGCTTTATGTCTGTCCCATGCATGTGTGAATTCCCCTGCTGTTTTAGACCCAACAACCTCCCCAGGAAGGTGGTTCCATGCATCCACCACTCTCTCCGTGAAAAAATTTCCTCACATTAACCGCTGAGCCGTCCCCTCTATCTTTAAATGGTGCCCCTTGTTCTTACACATCTCTTCTTCTGAAGATGCTACCATCCTGGACTTTGTTGATTCCTTGAGGTACTTGAACATTTCTATCATGTCCCCTTGTCCTTCCTTTCATCAAGGGTATATATATTAAGCTCTCTCAGTCTCTCTTCATATGGTTTCTGATGCAGACCCTGCACCATTTTAGTTGCCCTCGTCTGGACTGCTTCCATCCTGTCTATGTCCTTGCATAGATGAGGTCTCCAATACTGCACACTGTACTTCAGATGGGGTCTCACCAACTGTCTGTACAGAGGCATAACCACTTCCCTTTTTCTACTTGTGATGCCCTTTCCTATGCATCCCAGTATCCCCTGGCTCTTCTTACTGACTTCTCACATTGCTTATCCACCTTTAGATCATCTGATATGACTACCCCCAGGTCCCTTTCCATTTTTGTTGTTGTTAGTACCTCCCCTGCTATTGTGTACTCTTCTCCTGGGTTTTTGTTTCCCAGGTGCATTACTTTGCACTTCTTTGTGTTGAATCTAAGTTGCCATATGTCTGACCATTCCTCCAACCTTGCCAAGTCCCTTCTCATCCTTTCTACCCCCCTTGTGTATTAACTTTGTTACAGATCTTTGTGTCATCTGCAAAGAGGCATACCTTTCACTCCAGACCCTCTGCAATGTCACTTATAAAGATGTTAAAGAGGACTGGACCTAATACTGTGCCCTGGGTACTCCACTAGTGACCCCCTTTCTTCAGAATGTGTTCCATTCACTATTACCTTCTGTGTCCTGTTGTACAGCCAGTTTGCTACCCAGGCTACCACCCTGGGACCCACTCCCAGGCTGGCTAACTTGATTATTAATCTTTTGTGCAGGACTGTGTCAAATGCCTTGCTAAAGTCTAGGTAGGCCATATCCACAGCCCCTTCCTGGTCTATTACTTTGGTCACACAGTCAAAGAAATCTACTAGATTCATCTGACATGACCTTCCTGCTGTAAATCCATGCTGCTTTGGGTCCTGTGCCCCGCTGGCCTCTAGGTACTCAACAATTCTTTCTTTCAGAAGTGATTCCATCATTTTACCTACCACTGAGGTCAAACTTAGAGGTCTGTAGTTTCCTGCTTCTGCCTTGCTCCCACTTTTGTGAAGGGGAATCACATCTGCCCTCCTCCAGTCCTCAGGTACCACCCCTTCCTCCCATGATTTGTTAAAAAGTGTGGTCAGTGGTGTCACTAGGTCCTCCCTTAGTTCTTTTAGGATTCTGGGGTGAATCCTGTCAGGCTCCATTGCTTTGTCCACCTTGAGTTTTAGGAGTTCTTTCAGGACTCTTTCTTCTGTAAATGGACTGGTGTCAACCCCTACCCAGAGTGCTTCTATTGCCTGGTTTAGGTAACTCTTCCTCATCTTCTTTTGTGACTACTGAGCAAAAGTATTCATTCAGTAACTCTGCCTAATTTCCAGAATTCCCCTAGTGGCAGCTTTGATTCCACTGTCTGGCATGGACCCACTGTCCTAATTTGTGAAAACTGAGCAAAAGTAGTCATTTTGGATCATGGCCTTTTGACCATCCTCCTCTATCACCCTACACCCCCCAACTAGCCTTATGATTCCCCACCCTTTTTCTTTTGCTCACTAGTATATCTGAAAAATTGTTTTTCTCTGTTAATGACCTCCTCCACAGTATGCAGTTCTGCATCTGATTTGGCCTCCCTATCATCCCTCTTTGCTTCCCTATTTTTCTGTAGATAATCTCCCCATTCTACATCCCCCTGCTTTTCTTCTATTTATGGAAGGCCTTCTTTTTGTCCTTAACCACTTCCCAGACCCTTGCTGAAAACCATAGTGGTCCCTTATGCCTGCTTTTCTTTGTTACTTTTCTTATGCATACTTTAGATGCCTCGAAGATGGCCCCCTTAATTACCCTAATCTCTCCTCTACCCCACCTATGTCCTCCACCCCTACTAACTTATTCCTGATGAATTCCCTTATCCTGTCCAAGTCAGTCCTTCTAAAGTCAAGGATATCAGTTCTCAATTGTGGCTTGCCAGCCTCTGGGGCCAATTCATACCAAACAGGGTTATGGTCGCTGTTTCCCAGAGGCTTCCCTACTCCCACCACTACCACCATCTCTGAGCTGGTGAGCACCACATCAAGAACTGTGGTCTGCCTGGTGGGTTGCTTAACTAGCTGTACCAGTAGACAGTCTTGGAAGGCATCCAGTAAGGCCTGATTCCTGGTGCTCTTGGCCAATGGGATCTCCCAATCGATGTCTGGCAGGTTCAAGTCTCCTAACACCACTATTTCCCCTTTGCTACTCCTCTTTAAAGTTCCTCTATGAGTTCTCTGCCCCTTTCCTTCCCTTGTCCTGGAGGCCTATGGCATCCAATGAGGTGCCTACAAAAATGGTGACTCAATTACAGCACTTGTGTTCATGGCTACCAAGTGGGGGGGTGACAGTATACTGGGGTGGGTGAAATACTGTGATGGGAAGTAGCGGGTATACATGTGTACACACTGGGGGAGCAGGGAAGGGATGGTATGTGGGATGGGGTGGGGTGTGGTGTGCAGCTGCCAAGCTGGTCTGCTGGTGTCGTGGGGAGGATGGTCAACTGGGAGGTGCAGGGTACAGGGTTCAGTTCCGGTGCAATGCGAGTTTTCTTTTGCTGGCAGGCGGCATGTATTTTTTAAAGTTTTTCACCCCCCCGACATGCAACCCCCTGGGGTTGAGAATCCATAAGTGCAGGGTGCACAGCCTCCCACATTAAAAATGAGACCTGAAGGTCACGGGTGCCATTTTTGTCTGCGCTGTGATTGTGCATCACTAAAACAAATTTTTGTAGATGTATACTTGCCGTAATGGTGATTGCCTTTTCGCAATCACTGTCATACTTTCCTGCCTGAGATTGCTGTGAGTTGCACCCATACTGATTCAACCTCACTACTGCTGCCTCTAATGCACCTATCTTTTACTACCTCATTGCTTTCCTTGACAAAAAGGGCAACTCCACCCCCTCTACCATCATCATCATCATCAAATCTTTATTTATTCAGGCAAACATCATTGAGCAAGGCTCATTTACAAGATGGACCTGATAAGGTCAAGGTTCAATAGTTGATACACAACAGATACATCATACACTTATATAATACAGTTATACATACAGGGAAAATAACTACCAGTTCCTTTATCCTCCTGAACAGTGAATACCTGGAATGCCCCAGAGTCATTATTATTGTGGCCCATGTTTCTGTGATGGCCACAAAGTCCATCTCAGTGTCTGCTGTCAGAGCTTGGAACTCACTGAGTTTGTTACATTGATTTTCTTTGTATAATTGACTGATTACGAATTCTGTGAGAATCTGCATCAGTATATTCTGCAACTTTGGTGGTTGTGTGATTCAAAACAGCGTGCTGCACGTTGTAACTGGATGCCAAACATAGTTTCAGGTGGTACTGTTCTGCAACTCAGAGCTCAGCATCAGCCAGTTGTCTAGCTAGACCATTTCGTATTATTCAATTACTGTAACTTGTGGAGTGATCTTGTGGAGTAGTCCATCTTCTTCCAAGTTGTGTACAGGGAGTGCTTGAAACAACTATAGTTACGGATGTACTATTTTTGGACGACTATCTGCACTAAACTCTCTGATTACATCTGAGAAGTTTTCTGACTTTAAAGTGGCATTGCTTTGTATTTTTTTACTTTTTAATTCAGTAAGGGTTTTTAAAACTGCTTATCTTCTGTATATTTGATTTTCCTTGTGTTAATAGGATTGATTACTAGAATTCTTGAGAATCTGCATCAATGTATTTGCAACTTTGATGGTGTTGTGATTCAAAAATAGCAAAGGCTGCAGGGAACTGGATGCCAAACATAGCCTGGAGGTGGGGTAATTTCTACAAGTCAGAGCTCAGCATCATAGCTATTTGTCTAGCTAGACCATTTCAGCATTATTCAATTACTATAAACTAGTGGTGGATCCGTGAGGAGAAGTCCATCTTCTTCCGTTGTACAGGAGCGCTTGGAAACAATGTGAAGTTGTGAGATGTACTATTTTGTTAAATTATCTGTCACTAAACTTCTCTTGCTTTCATCTGAGAGAAGTTTTTCACTTAAAGAGGTATTGCTTGGTATTTGTTTTAGTTTTAATTAGAAATGTTTTTTTAAACTTTATGTTCTATATTTGATTTTCCTTGTTAACTGACTGATTACTAGAATTGTGTGAGCATTATATATTTTACAACTTTGATGGGTTGTGGATTCAAAATACAAAAGCCGTGTAACTAGATTATAAACAAAGCCTGAGGTGGGGTATTTGTCTTCAAAAGTAAGAGCTCAGCATCATAGCCATTTATCTAGCTAGACCATTTCAGCATTAATCAATTAATATAAACTAGTGGTGTGATCCTGTGTGAGGGTAGTCCATCATCTTCCGTTGTGTTGAGGAGTGCTTGGAAACAACTGAGGCTTCTCGATATGATATTTTGGACAGATTATCTGTAACTAAATCTCTCTTGCTTACATCAGAGAGAAGTTTTCTCACTGTTGGTGGCATTGCTTGGTATTTGTTTTAGTTTTAATTCAGTGGGGGTTTTTTAAACTGCTTATCTTCTGTATTTGATTTTCCTGTGGCCACTGGACTGAATACTAGAATTCTCTGAGAATCTGTATCAACATATTTCACATGGTGGGGTTGTGGGATTCAAAATAGGAAAATAGGTTGTAATGAAGTCAAAATTAGCTGGAGGTGGGGGTAATTGTCTTCACAAGTAAGAGCCACATCATAGCCATTTGCCTAGATAGACCATTTTAGTATTATTACTATAAACTAGTGGTGTGATCCTGTGAGGCAGAAGTCCATCTTCGCCGTTGTGTACAGGAGTCCTTTGAAACAACTATAAGTCGTGGTATTCTATTTCATGAAATTCTCTGTAACTGAACTCTCCCTTGCTTTCATCTAGAGAAGTTTTATTTAAAGTGGCATTGCTTGTATTTTGTTTTAGTTTTAATTCAGAAAGGGTTTTTAAAACTGCTTATCTTCTGCATATTTGATTTTCTTCGTGGCTAACTGACTGTTTACTAGATTTCTAAATCTGCATCATTATATTTGCCACTTTCGTGGGGTTGTGATTCAATATAAAGCTGCATGTAACTGAGGTCAAACATAGCCTGAGGTGGGGAAATTGTTTTCACAAGTCAGAGCTCAGCATCATAGCTATTTGTCTACAGACCTTTCAGTATTATCAATTAATATAAATTAGTGGTGTGATCCAGTGTGAGGCAGAAGTTCATCTTCTTCCAAGTTGTGTCAGAGTGCTTGAACAATCGGTTGCGTGGAATATACTATTTTGGCCGAATGATCTGTAACAAACTTCTCTTACTTTCATCTGAGAGAAGTTTTCTCACTTTTAAAGTGGTATTGTTTGCATTTGTTTTAGTTTTAATACAGAAAGGGTTTTTTAAAACTTTATCTTCGTATATTTGATTTCCTTGTGCTAACTGAGCTGATTAATTGTGAATCTGCATCAATATATTTTGGTAACTTTTTTGTGATTTAGACTCGCAGCAAAGCTGCAGGTTGTAACTGGATGCCAAACAAATCTTGGGGTGGTAATTGCTCCGGTGAGATTCAGCATCAGCCATTTGTCTAGCTAGACCATTTCAGCATTATTCAATTTATATAAACTATGGTGTGAACCTGTGTGAGGTAGCTCATCATCTTCCGTTGTGTTCTAGAGTGCTTAAAACTGAGAAGCTGCATGGATATAGTATTTGAAGATTATCTGTAATTAAACTTCTCTCTTGCTTACGCCTGAGAGAAGTTTTCTCACTTAAAATGGTATTGTTTGGTATTTGTTTTAGTTTTAATTCAGTAAGGGTTTTTAAAACTGCTTATCTTCTGTATATTTGTTTTCCTTTGTGTTATGGACGATTACTAGAATTGTGAGAATTGTGTCAATATATTTGCAACTTGTGGGGTAGTGTGATTCAATAGCAAAAGCTGCAGGTTGTAATTGGATGCCTAAATAGCCTGGAGTGTGTGTAATTGTCTTTGAAGTCGTGTTCAGAATCATTGCCATTTGTCTAGTTAGACCATTTCAGCATTATTCAATTATTATAACCAGTGGTGATCCTGGAGTAGTCCATCTTCCAAGTTGTGTGCAGGAGGTCCGGAAAACTGAGGCTGCAGGAATATACTATTTGGATGAATTACATGTAACTAAACTCTCTCTCTCTTGCTTACATCTGAGAGAAGTTTTCTCACTTTTAAACTGGCTTTGCGGAATTTGTTTTAGTTTTAATTCAGAAAGGGTTTATTTAAAACTGCTTATCTTCTGCATATTTGATTTCTTTGTGGTTAACTGACTGATTACTAGAATTTGTGAGAATCTGCATCAATATATTGCAACTTTGTGGGGTTGTGGATTCAAAATTGCAAAGCTGCAGGTTGTAACTGGATGAAAACATTGCCTGAGGTGGGGGTAATTGTTTCAGTGCTAAGAGCCAGCATCATAGCCATTTGTCTAGCTAGACCATTTCAGCATTATTCAAATTACTATAAACTAGTGTGTTATCCTATGAGGCAGAGTCCACCTTCTTCCAAGTTGGGTACAGGAGTGCTTGGAAAATCAAGCTGCGGATATACTATTTGGATTTAATTATCTGTAACTAAATTTCTCTCCGCTCACATCTGAGATAAGTTTTGTTCACTTTTAAGTGGTATTGTTTTGTTTTAGTTTTTAATTCAGAAAGGGTTTCTTTTAAAACTGCTTATCTGCATATTTGATTTTCCTTGTACAACCGACTGATTATTAGAATTCTGTGAGAATATGCATCAATATGTTTTGCAACTTGGTGGGGTTGTGATTCAAATAGCAAAGCTGCAGTTTGTAACTTGATGCAAACATAGCCTGAGGTGGGGGTAATCCTTAAAGTCAGAGCTCAGCATATAGCCATTTGTCTAGCTATACCATTTCAGCATTATTCAAATGCTATAACCACTGGTGTGATCCTGTGGAGGGGGAGTCCATCTTCTCCAAGTTGTGTAGAGGCTTGGAAACAACTGAGAAGCTGTGGGATATACTGTTTTGGACGATTATCTGTACCAACCTCTCTCTCATTTTCATCAGAGAAGTTTACCACTTTAAAGGCAATGCTTTTATTTGTTTTAGTTTTTTTCAGAAAGGTTTCTAAACTGCTTATTCGCAAATTTATTTTCTTTTGTGGATAACTGGACTGATTACTAGAATTTGTGAGAATTCATCAATATATTTTGCAACTTTGGTGGGTAGTGTGATTCAAAATAGCAATACGTAGGTTGAACTGGATGCCAAATATAACCTGAGGTGGGGTATCTTCACGTCAGAGCCTGCATGTGCTATTTGTCTAGCTATACCATTTCTGCATTATTCAATTACTATAACTAGTAGTGATCCTGTGTGAGGCAGAACCATCTTCTTCCAAGTTGGGTACAGAGTGCTTGGAAACCACTGAGAAGTCGTGTATACTTTTTGTTGAATTATCGTAATTAAACGCACTTCTTGCTTACATCTGAGAGAAGTTTTCTCTTTTAAAGTGGCATTGCTTTTTGGCATTGTTTTAGTTTTAATTAGAAAGGTTTTTAAAACTGCTTATCTTCTGCATATTTTATTTTCCTTTGTGGCTAACTGGACTGATTACTAGAATTCTGTGATAATCTGCATCAATATATTTTTGCAACTTTTGGTGGGGTTGTGTGATTCAAAGTAGCAAAAGCTGCAGGTTGTAACTGTATGCCAAACTTTGCCTGAGGTGTGGGTAATTGTCTTCACCAGTCAGAGCTCAGCATCATAGCCATTTGTCTAGCTACACCATTTCAGCATTATTCAGTTACTATAAACTAGTGGTGTGATCCTGTGTGAGGCAGAAGTCCATCTTCTTCCAAGTTGTGTACTGGAGTGCTTGAAACAACTGAGAACTCATGTGATATACTGTTTTGTCAAATTATCTGTAACTAAACTCTCTCTCTTGCTTACATCTGAGAGAAGTTTTCTCACTTTTAAAGTGGCATTGTTTGGATATTTGTTTTAGTTTTTAATTCAGAAAGGGTTTTTAAACTGCTTATCTTCTGCATATTTGATTTTCCTTTGTTCTACTGGACTGATTACTAGAATTCTGTGAGAATCTGCATCAATATATTTTGCAACTTTTGGTGGGGTTGTGTGATTCAAAGTAGCAAAAGCTGCAGGTCGTAACTGGATGCCAAAAATAGCCTGAGGTGTGGGTAATTGTCTTCACAAGTCAGAGCTCAGCATCATAGCCATTAGTCTAGCTTGACCATTTCAGCATTATTCAATTATTATAATCTAGTGGTGTGATCCTGTATCTGGCAGAAGTCCATCTTCTTCCAAGCTGTTTACAGTAGTGCTTGGAAACAACTGAGAAGCTGTGTGGGATATACCATTTTGGACGAATTATCTGTAACTAAACTCTCTCTCTCTCTCTTGCTTACATTTGAGAGTTTTCCTCACTTTTAAAGTGGCATTGCTTGGTTTTTGTTTTAGTTTTTAATTCAGAAAGGGTTTTTTTTTAAAACTGCTTATCTTCTGCATATTTGATTTTCCTTTGTGGCTAACTGGACTGATTACTAGAATTTGTGGAGAATCAGAATCAACATATTTTGCAACTTTGGTGGGTTGTGTGATTCAAAAATAAAAGCTGCAGGTTGTAACTGGATGCCAAACATTGCCTGAGGTGGGGTAATTCTTCGTCAGAGTCAGCATCGAATGCTCATTTGTCTAGCTAGACCATTTCAGCTTTATTCATTTACTCTAAACTAGTGGTGTGATCCTGTTTGTGGCAGAAGTCCATCTTCTTCCAAGTTGTATACAGGAGTGCTTGTAAACAACCGAGAAGCTTCGTTGGATATACTATTTTGAATGAATTATCTGTAACTAAACTCTCTCTCTCTCTTGCTTACATCTGAGAGAAATTTACCTCAATTTTAAAGTGCCATTGCTTGGTATTTATTTTAGATTGTAATTCAGAAAGGGTTATTTTTTTAAAACTGGTTATCTTCTGCATATTTCATTTTCCTTAGTGGCTAACTGGACTGATTACTAGAATTCTGTGAGAATCTGTGTCAATATATTTTTCAACTTTTGTTGTGGTTGTGTGATTCAAAATAGCAAAAGCTGCAGGTTGTACCGGCGCCAAACATAGCCTGAGGTGGGGGTAATTGGTTCCTCAAAGAAAAGATCTCAGCATCATAGCCATTTGTCTAGCTAGGCCATTTCAGCATTATTCAATTACTATAAACTAGTGGTGTGATCCTGTGTGAGGCAGAAGTCCATCTTCTGCCAAGTTGTGTACAGGAGTCCTTCGAAACAACTGAGAAGCTGCGTGGGATATTCTATTTTAAGCAAATTCTCTGTAACTGAACTCTCTCCCCCTTGCTTTCATCTGAGAGAAGTTTTAATCACTTTTAAAGTGGCATTGCTTTGTATTTTGTTTTAGTTTTTAATTCAGAAAGGGTTTTTTTAAAACTGCTTATCTTCTGCATATTTAATTTTCCTTCATGGCTAACTGGACTGTTTACTAGATTTCTGTGAAAATCTGCATCAATATATTTTGCCACTTTCGGTGGGGTTGTGTGATTCAATATAGCAAAAGCTGCAGAATGTAACTGGAGGCCAAACATAGCCTGAGGTGGGGGAAATTGTCTTCACAAGTCAGAGCTCAGCATCATAGCCATTTGTCTAGCTAGACCTTTTCAGCATTATTCAATTAATATAAATTAGTGGTGTGATCCAGTGTGAGGCAGAAGTCCATCTTCTTCCAAGTTGTGTTCAGGAGTGCTTGGAAATAACCGAGAAGCTGCGTGGAATATACTATTTTGGTCGAATGATCTGTAACTAAACTCTCTCTCTCTTACTTTCATCTGAGAGAAGTTTTCCTCACTTTTAAAGTGGCATTGCTTGGCATTTGTTTTAGTTTTTTATACAGAAAGGGTTTTTTTTAAAACTTCTTATCTTCTACATATTTGATTTTCCTTTGTGGCTAACTGAGCTGATTACTAGAATTCTGTGAGAATCTGCATCAATATATTTTGCAACTTTTGGTTGGATTTGAGACTCAAAATAGCAAAAGCTGCAGGTTGTAACTGGATGCCAAACAAATCTTGAGGTGGGGGTAATTGTCTTCACAATTCAGAGCTCAGCATCATAGCCATTTGTCTAGCTCGAACATTTCAGCATTATTCAATTACTATAAACTAGTGGTGAGATCCTCTGAGAGGCAGAAATCCGTCTTCTTCCTAGTTGTGCACAGGAGTGCTTGGAAACAAAAGAGAAGCTGCATGGGAAATACTATTTTGGACAAATTATCTGTAACTAACTCTCTCTCTCTCTCTTGCTTACATCTGAGAGAGGTTTTCTTCACTTTTAAAGTGGCATTGCTTGGTATTTGTTTTAGATTTTAATTCAGAAAGGGTTTTTTTTAAAACTGGTTATCTTCTGCATATTTGATTTTCCTTTGTGGCTAACTGGACTGATTACTAGAATTCTGTGAGAATCTGCATCAATATATTTTGCAACTTTGGTGGGTTGTGTGATTCAAAATAGCAAAAGCTGCAGGTTGTAACTGGATGCCAAACAGCCTGAGGTGGTTTGTATTATTTCGCAAGTCAGAGCTTTGCATCATAGCCATTTGTCTAGCTAGACCATTTCAGCATTATTCAATTACTATAAACTAGTGGTCTGATCCTGTGTAAGGTAGAACCATCTTCTTCCAAGTTGTACAGGAGTGCTTGAAGAACTGAGAAGCAGCGGGATATACTATTTCTAATGTAATTATCTGTAACTAAACTCTCTCTCTCTCTTTGCTACACCTGAGACAAGTTTTCTCACTTTTTAAGTGGCATTGCTTTGGTATTTTTTTTAGTTTTGATTCAGAAAGGGTTTTTTTAAACCCTTATCTTCTGCATATTTGATTATCCTTTGTGCTAACTGACTGATTACTTAGAATTCCCAGGAGAATCTGCATCAATATATTTTGCAACTTTTGGTGTGGTTGTGTGATTCAAAATAGCAAAAGCTGCAGGTTGTAACTGGATGCCAAAACATAGCCTGAGGTGGGGTAATTTTTTCACAAGTCAGAGCTCAGCATCATAGCCATTTGTCTAGCTAGTTCATTTCAGCATTATTCAATTACTATAAACTAGAGGTGTTATCCTGTGTGAGGCAGAAGTCCATCTTCTTCCAAGTTGTGTACTGGAGTGCTTGGAAACAAGCGAGAAGCTGCATGGGATATACTATTTTGGGAAAATTATCTGTAACTAAACTCTCTCTTTCTTGTTTACATCAGAGATAAGATTTCCTCACTTTTAAAGAGGCATTGCTTGCTATTTGTTTTAGATTTTAATTCAGAAAGGTTTTTTTTTAAAACTGGTTATCTTCTGCATATTTGATTTTCCTTTGTTGCTAACTGGACTGATTACTAGAATTCTGTGAGAATCTGCCTCAATATATTTTGCAACTTTTGGTGGGGTTGTATGATTCAAAATAGCAAAAGCTGAAGGTTGTAACTGGATGATAAACATATCCTGAGGTGGGGGTAATTGTCTTTAAAAGTAAGAGCTCAGCATCATAGCCATTTGTCTAGCTAGACCATTTCAGCATTATTCAATTTATATAAACTAGTGGTGTGAACCTGTGTGAGGCAGAAGTCCATCATCTTCCAAGTTGTGTTCAGGAGTGCTTGGAAAAAACTGAGAAGCTGCATGGGATATAGTATTTTGGAAGGATTATCTGTAACTAAACTTTCTTGCTTTCACGCCTTGAGAGAAGCCCTCACTTTTAAAAATGGCATTGTTTGAAATATTTGTTTTAGCTTAATTCAGTAAGGGTTTTTTGAAACTGCTTATCTTCTGTATATTTGATTTTCTTTGTGGCTAAGTGGACTGATTACTAGAATTCTGTGGAGAATTGCAGGTCATTATATTTTGCAACTTTTGGTGGGGTAGTGTGATTCAAAATAGCAAAAGCTGCAGGTTGTAACTGGATGCCTAAAATAGCCTGAGGTGGCGGTAATTGTCTTCAGAAGTCAGAGCTCAGAATCATTGCCATTTGTCTAGTTAGACCATTTCAGCATTATTCAATTATTATAAACTAGTGGTGTGATCCTGTGTGAGGCAGAAGTCCATCTTCTTCCAAGTTGTGTACAGGAGGTCTTGGAAAAAACTGAGAAGCTGCAGGGAATATACTATTTTGGATGAATTACACGTAACTAAACTCTCTCTCTCTCTCTTGCTTACATCTGAGAGAAGTTTTCCTCACTTTTAAACTGGCTTTGCTTGGAATTTGTTTTAGTTTTTAATTCAGAAAGGGTTTATTTAAAACTGCTTATCTTCTGCATATTTGATTTTCCTTTGTGGCTAACTGGACTGATTATTAGAATTTGCAGAGAATTGCATCAATATTTGGTAACTTTTGTGTGTTAGGATTCAAAATTGCAAAAAGCTGCAGGTTGTGGAAACTGATGAAAAAACATTGCCTGAGTGTGGGGTAATTGTCTTCAAAGTAAAGAGCTCAGCACTATATTTTGTCTAGCTAGACCATTTCAGCATTATTCAAATTACTATAAACTAGTGGTGTTATCCTATGTGAGGCAGAAGTCCACCTTCTTCCAAGTTGTGTACAGGAGTGCTTTGAAAAATCAAGTCTGCGTGATATACTATTTTAGACCTAATTATCTGTAACTAAACTCTCTCTGCTCTACATCTGAGATAAGTTTTGTTCACTTTTAAAGTGGCATTGCTTGTTATTTGTTTTAGTTTTTAATTCAGAAAGGGGTTTTAAAACTGCTTATCATCTGCATATTTGATTTTCCTTTGTGGCTAACCGGACTGATTACTAGAATTCTGTGAGAATATGCATCAATATGTTTTGCAACTTTTGGTGGGGTTGTGTGATTCAAAATAGCAAAAGCTGCAGTTTGTAACTGGATGCCAAACATAGCCTGAGGTGGGGGTAATTGTCTTCACAAGTCAGAGCTCAGCATCATAGCCATTTGTCTAGCTATACCATTTCAGCATTATTCAAATGCTATAAACTACTGGTGTGATCCTGTGTGAGGGAGAAGTCCATCTTCTTCCAAGTTGTGTGCAGGAGTGCTTGGAAACAACTGAGAAGCTGTGTGGGATATACTGTTTTGGACGAATTATCTGTAACTAAACTCTCTCTCTCATTTTCATCACAGAGAAGTTTACCTCACTTTTAAAGAGGCAATGCTTTTTATTTGTTTTAGTTTTTAATTCAGAAAGGGTTTCTTTAAAACTGCTTATCTTCTGCATATTTTATTTTCCTTTGTGGATAACTGGACTGATTACTAGAATTCTGTGAGAATCTGCATCAATATATTTTGCAACTTTTGGTGGGGTAGTGTGATTCTAAAATAGCACAGCCGAGGTTGTAACTGGATGCCAAAACATAACCTGAGGTGGGGGTAATTGTCTTCACAAGTCGGGGAGCTCAGCATCATAGCCATTTGTCTAGCTATACCATTTCAGCATTATTCAATTACTATAAAACTAGTAGTGTGATCCTGTGTGAGGCAGAACCATCTTCTTCCAAGTTGGGTACAGGAGTGTTTGGAAACCACTGAGAAGCTTCGTGGGATATACTATTTTTGTTGAATTATCTGTAACTAAACGCACTCTCTCTTGCTTACATCTGAGAGAAGTTTTCCTCACTTTTAAAGTGGCATTGCTTTTGGCATTTGTTTTAGTTTTTAATTCAGAAAGGGTTTTTTAAAACTGCTTATCTTCTGCATATTTTATTTTCCTTTGTGGCTAACTGGACTGATTACTAGAATTCTGTGAGAATCTGCATCAATATATTTTTGCAACTTTTGGTTGGGTTGTGTGATTCAAAGTAGCAAAAGCTGCAGGTTGTAACTGTATGCCAAACTTTGCCTGAGGTGTGGGTAATTGTCTTCACCAGTCAGAGCTCAGCATCATAGCCATTTGTCTAGCTACACCATTTCAGCATTATTCAGTTACTATAAACTAGTGGTGTGATCCTGTGTGAGGCAGAAGTCCATCTTCTTCCAAGTTGTGTACTGGAGTGCTTGGAAACAACTGAGAACCTGCGTGGGATATACTGTTTTGGTCAAATTATCTGTAACTACACTCTCTCTCTCTCTTGCTTACATCTGAGAGAAGTTTTCCTCACTTTTAAAGTGGCATTGCTTGATATTTGTTTTAGTTTTTAATTCAGAAAGGGTTTTTTTAAAACTGCTTATCTTCTGCATATTTGATTTTCCTTTGTTCTACTGGACTGATTACTAGAATTCTGTGAGAATCTGCATCAATATATTTTGCAACTTTTGGTGGGGTTGTGTGATTCAAAGTAGCAAAAGCTGCAGGTCGTAACTGGATGCCAAAAATAGCCTGAGGTGTGGGCAAATTGTCTTCACAAGTCAGAGCTCAGCATCATAGCTATTAGTCTAGCTCTGACCATTTCAGCATTATTCAATTATTATAATCTAGTGGTGATCCCTGTGTCAGGCAGAAGTCCATCTTCCAAGCTGTTTACAGTAGTGCTTGAAACAACTGAGAAGCTGTGTGGGATATACCATTTTGCCTACTTATCTGTAACTAAACTCTCTCTCTCTCTCTTTGGGTTTACATTTGAGAGTTTTACCACTTTTTAAAGTGGTATTGCTTGGTTTTTGTTTCTTAGTTTTTAATTCAGAAAGGGTTTTTTTTTAAAACTGCTTATCTTCTGCATATTTGATTTTCCTTTGTGGCTAACTGGACTGATTACTAGAATTCTGTGAGAATCAGAATCAATATATTTTGCAACTTTTGGTGGGGTTGTGTGATTCAAAATAGCAAAAGCTGCAGGTTGTAACTGGATGCCAAACATTGCCTGAGGTGGGGGTAATTCTCTCTTCACAAGTCAGAGCTCAGCATCAAAGCCATTTGTCTAGCTAGACCATTTCAGCTTTATTCATTTACTCTAAACTAGTGGTGTGATCCTGTGTGTGGCAGAAGTCCATCTTCTTCCAAGTTGTATACAGGAGTGCTTGGAAACAACCGAGAATCTTTGTTGGATATACTATTTTGAATGAATTATCTGTAACTAAACTCTCTCTCTCTCTTGCTTACATCTGAGAGAAGTTTACCTCAATTTTAAAGTGCCATTGCTTGGTATTTATTTTAGATTGTAATTCAGAAAGGGTTATTTTTTTATAAAACTGGTTATCTTCTGCATATTTGATTTTCCTTAGTGGCTAACTGGACTGATTACTAGAATTCTGTGAGAATCTGTGTCAATATATTTTTCAACTTTTGTTGTGGTTGTGTTTCAAAATAGCAAAAGCTGCAGGTTGTAACTGTATGCCAAACATAGCCTGAGGTGGGGGTAATTGTCTTCAAAAGAAAGATCTCAGCATCATAGCCATTTGTCTAGCTAGACCATTTCAGCATTATTCAATTACTATAAACTAGTGGTGTGATCCTGTGTGAGGCAGAAGTCCATCTTCTTCCAAGTTGTGTACTGGAGTGTTTGTAAACAACTGAGAAGCTGCATGGGATATACTGCTTTGGTCGAATTATCTGGAACTAAACTCTCTCTCTTTTGCTTACGTCTGAGTGAAGTTTTCCTCACTTTTGAAGTGGCATTGCTTGGTATTTGTTTTAGTTTTTGATTCAGAAAGGATTTTTTTAAAACCGCTTATCTTCCATGATTATTTTCCTTGTGGCTAACTTGACTGATTACTAGAATTCCTGTGAGAATCTGCATCAATATATTTTGCAACTTTTGGTGGGGTTGTGTGATTCAAAATAGCAAAAGCTGCAGGTTGTAACTGATGCCAAAATAGCTCTGAGGAGGGGTAATTGTCTTTACCAAGTCAGAGAGCTCAGCATCATTGCCATTTGTCTAGCTAGACCATTTCAGCATTATTCAATTACTATAAACTAGTGGTGTGATCCTATGTGAGTAGAAGTCCGTCTTTCTTCCCAAGTTGTGTACAGGAGTGCTTAAATAACTGAGAATTCATGGGTTATACTATTTTGGATGAATTATTCAGAATCAAACTCTCTTGCTTACATCTGAGAGAAGTTTTACCCACTTTAAAGTGGCATTGCTTTTTGTTTTAGTTTTAATTCAGAAAGGGTTTTTTAAATCTGCTTATCTTCGGTGTATATTTGGTTCTCCTGTGTGGCTAACTGGACTGATTACTAGAATTCTGTGAGAATTCGGTATCATTTTATGTTTTGCAACTTTTGGTGTGGTTGTGTGATTCAAAATAGCAAAAGCTGCAGGTTGTGACAGGCTTGCCAAACATAGCCTTAGTTAAAATTTGGTTCATGTCAGAGCTCAGCATCATAGCCTTCTTTGTCTAGCTTTCAGACCATTTCAGCATTATTCAATTACTATAAACTAGTGGGATCCTGTGTGAGGCAGAAGTCCATCTTCTTCCAAGTTGGTACGGGATTGTTTGAAACAACTGAGAAGCTGCGTGGGATATACTATTTTGGATGAATTATCTGTAACCAAACTCTCTCTCTCTTGCTTACATCCGAGAGAAGTTCAATTTAAAGTGGCATTTAGTATTTTTTTTAGTTTTTAATTCAGAAAGGGTTTTTTTTTTTAAAACTGCTTATCTTCTGCTTATTTGATTTTCCTTTGTGGTTAACCGGACTGATTACTAGAATTCCGTGTAAATATACCATGTTTTGGCAAACTTTTGGTGGGTTGTGATTAAATAGCAAAAGCTGCAGGTTGTAACTGGATGCCAAACATAGCCTGAGTGTGGGGGTAATAGTCTTCTCAAGTCAGAGCTCAGCATCATAGCCATTTGTCTAGCTAACCATTTCAGCACTATTCAATTGCTTTAAACTACAGGTGTGATCCTGTGAGGTAGAAGTCCATCTTCTTCCAAGTTGTTCACAGGAGGTTTGAGCTACAACTGAGAAGCTGTGCTGGGATATACTATTTTGATGAATTATCTGTAATTAAACTCCTCTCTCTTTTTACATCGTAGAGGCGATTACCTCACTTTTAAAGTGGCATTGCTTTTTATTTGTTTTAATTTTTAATTCAGAAGGGTTTTTAAAACTGCTTATCTTCTGCATATTTGATTTTCCTTGTTTTATAACTGACCGATTACTAGAATTCTAGAGAATCTGCATCAATATCTTTTTACAGCTTTTGGTGGGTAGTGTGACTAAAATTGCAATAGCCGCATGTTGTAACTGGATGTCAAACATAGCCTGAGGTGGGGTAATTGTCTTCACAAGTCAGAGCTCAGTACCATCTTTGCTTTTCTAGCATGACCATTTTAGCATTATTCAATTCATTACAACCAGTGGTGTGATCCTGTGTGAGGCAGAAGTCCATCTTCTTCAAATTGTCTCACAGGAGTGCTTGGAAAGAACTGAGAAGTTGTGGGACATATTATTTTGGACTTAAATATTTGTAATTAAACCTCTCTCTTGCTTACGCCTGAGAGGAAGTTTTCTACTTTTAAAGTGGTCATTGCTTGGTATTTGTTTTAGATTTTATTTCAGAAAGGTTTTTTTTTAAAACTGGTTATCTTCTGCATATTTGATTTTAATTTGTAGCTAACTGGACTGATTACTAGAATTCTGTGAGAATCTGCGTTAATATATTTTGCAACTTTGGTGGATTGTGTGATCAAAATAGCAAAAGCTGCAGGTTGTAACTGGATGCCAAACATAGCCTGAGGTGGACGTATTGATTTTCACAAGTCAGAGCTCAGCATCATAGCCATTTGTCTAGCTAGACCATTTCAGCATTATTCAATTACTATAAACTAGTGGTCTGATCCTGTGTAAGGCAGAAATCCATCTTCTTCCAAGTTGTGTACAGGAGTGCTTGGAAACAACTGAGAAGCAGCGTGGGATATACTATTTTGGTCGAATTATCTGTAACTAAACTCTCTCTCTCTCTCTCTCTTGCTTACACCTGAGACAAGTTTTCCTCACTTTTTAAGTGGCATTGCTTGGTATTTGTTTTAGTTTTTAATTCAGAAATGTTTTTTTTTAAACTGCTTATCTTCTGCATATTTGATTTTCCTTTGTAGTTAACTGGACTGATTACTAGAATTCTGTGAGAATCTGCATCATATTTGCAACTTTTGGTCTTGTGTATTCAAAATAGCAAAAGCTGCAGGTTGTAACTGGATGCCAAAACATAGCCTGAGGTGGGGTAATTGTCTTCAAAAGTCAGAGCTCAGCATCATAGCCATTTGTCTTGCTAGACCATTTCAGCATTATTCAATTACTATAAACTAGAGGTGTTATCCTGTGAGGCAGAAGTCCATCTTCCAAGTTGTGTACAGGAGTGCTTGAAACAAGCGAGAGCTGCGTGATATACTATTTTGGGTACATTATCTGTAATAAACTCCTTTCTCTGTTTACATCAGAGAGAAGCTTTTTCACTTTACAGTGGCATTGCTTGGTATTTGTTTTAGATTTTAATTCAGAAATGTTTTTTTAAAACTGTTTATCTTCTGTATATTTGATTTTCCTTTTGTTGCTAATCTGGACTGATTGCTAGAATTCGTGAGAATCTGCCCAAAATATTTTGCAACTTTTGTGGGGTTAGTGATTCAAAATAGCAAAAGCTGCAGGTTGTAACTGGATGCCAAACATATACTGAGGTGGGGGTAATTGTCTTTAAAAGTAAGAGCTCAGCATCATAGCCATTTGTCTAGCTAGACCATTTCAGCATTATTCAATTTATATAAACTAGTGGTGTGAACCTGTGTGAGGCAGAAGTACATCATCTTCAAAGTTGTGTTCAGGAGAGCTTGGAAACAACTGAGAAGCTATGTGGATATAGTATTTTGGAAGGATTATCTGTAACTAAACTCTCTCTCTCTCTTGCTTACATCTGAGAGAAGTTTTCCTCACTTTTAAAATGGCATTGCTTGGTATTTGTTTTAGTTTTTAATTCAGTAAGGGTTTTTTTAAAACTGCTTATCTTCTGCATATTTGATTTTCCTTTGTGGCTAAGTGGACTGATTACTAGAATTCTGTGAGAATCTGCATCAATATATTTTGCAACTTTTGGTGGGGTTGTGTGATCCAAAATAGCAAAAGCTGCAGGTTGTAACTGGATGCCCAACATATCCTGAGGTGGGGGTAATTGTTCTCAAGTCAGAGCTCAGCATCATAGCCATTTGTTTCAGCTAGACCATTTCAGCATTATTCAATTTATATAAACTAGTGGTGTGACCCTGTGTGAGGTAGAAGTACATTTTCTTCAAGTTGTGTTCAGGAGGTCTTGGAAACAACTGAGAAGCTGTGGGAATATAGTATTTGGATGAATTATCTGTAACTAAACTCTCTCTCTCTCTTGCTTACATCTGAGAGAAGTTTTCCTCACTTTTAAAATGGCATTGCTTGGTATTTGTTTTAGTTTTTAATTCAGTAAGGGTTTTTTTAAAACTGCTTATCTTCTGCATATTTGATTTTCCTTTGTGGCTAAGTAGGACTGATTACTAGAATTCTGTGAGAATCTGCATCAATATATTTTGCAACTTTTGGTGGGGTTGTGTGATTCAAAATAGCAAAAGCTGCAGGTTGTAACTGGATGAAAAACATTGCCTGAGGTGGGGGTAATTGTCTTCAAAAGTAAGAGCTCAGCACCATAGCCATTTGTCTAGCTAGACCATTTCAGCATTATTCAATTGCTTTTAAACTACTGGTGTGATCCTGTGAGGTAGAAGTCCGTCTTCTTCCAAGTTGTGTACAGGAGGTCTTGGAAACAACTGAGAAGGTGCTTGGGATATACTATTTTGGACGAATTATCTGTAATTAAACGCTCTCTCTCATTTACATCACAGAGAAGATTACCTCACTTTTAAAGTGGCATTGCTTTTTATTTGTTTTAATTTTTAATTCAGAAAGGGTTTTTTTTAAAACTGCTTATCTTCTGCATATTTGATTTTCCCCAATGGATAACTGGACTGATTACTAGAATTCTGTGAGAATCTGCATAAATATATTTTTGCAACTTTTGGTGGGGTAGTGTGATTCAAAATAGCAAAGCTGCAGGTTGTAACTGGATGAAAAACATTGCCTGAGGTGGGGGTAATTGTCTTCAAAAGTAAGAGCTCAGCACCATAGCCATTTGTCTAGCTAGACCATTTCAGCATTATTCAATTGCTTTAAACTACTGGTGTGATCCTGTGTGAGGCAGAAGTCCAGTCTTCTTCCAAGTTGTGTGCAGGAGTGCATGGAAACAACTGAGAAGGTGCTTGGGATATACTATTTTGGACGAATTATCTGTAATTAAACTCTCTCTCTCATTTACATCACAGAGAAGATTACCTCACTTTTAAAGTGGCATTGCTTTTTATTTATTTTAATTTTTAATTCAGAAAGGGTTTTTTAAAACTGCTTATCTTCTGCATATTTGATTTTCCCCAATGGATAACTGGACTGATTACTAGAATTCTGAGAGAATCTGCATCAATATCTTTTTTGCAGCTTTTGGTGGGGTAGTGTGATTCAAAATTGCAATAGCCGCAGGTTGTAACTGGATGCCAAACATAGCCTGAGGTGGGGGTAATTGTCTTCACAAGTCAGAGCTCAGCATCATAGCCATTTGTCTAGCGGGACCATTTCAGCATTATTCAATTACTATAAACTAGTGGTGTGATCCTGTGTGAGGCAGAAGTCCATCTTCTTCCAAGTTGTCTACAGGAGTGCTTGGAAACAACTGAGAAGCTGCGTGAGATATATTATTTTGGTCGAATTATCTGTAACTAAACTCTCTCTCTCTTGCTTACATCTGAGAGAAGTTTTCCTCACTTTTAAAGTGGCATTGCTTGGTATTTGTTTTAGTTTTTAATTCAGAAAGGGTTTTTTAAAACTGCTTGTCTTCTGCATATTTGATTTTCCTTTGTATTAACTGGACTGATTACTAGAATTCTGTGAGAATCTGCATCAATATATTTTGCAACTTTTGGTGGGGTTGAGTGATTCAAAATAGCAAAACTGCAGGTTGTAACTGGATGCCAAACATAGCCTGAGGAGGGGGTAATTGTCTTCACAAGTCAGCTCATCATCATAGCCATTTGTCTAGCTTGACCATTTCAGCATTATTCAATTACTATAAACTAGTGGTGTGATCCTGTGTGAGGCAGAAGTCCATCTTCTTCCAAGTTGTGTACAGGAGTGCTTGGAAACAACTGAGAAGCTGTGTGGGATATACTATTTTGGATGAATTATCTGTAACTAAACTCTCTCTCTTGCTTACATCTGAGAGAAGTTTTCCTCACTTTTAAACTGGCATTGCTTGGAATTTGTTTTAGTTTTTAATTCAGAAAGGGTTTTTAAAACTGCTTATCTTCTGCATATTTGCATTTTCCTTTGTGGCTAACTGGACTGATTACTAGAATTCTGTGAGAATCTGCATCAATATATTTTGCAACTTTTGGTGGGTTGTGTGATTCAAAATAGCAAAAGCTGCAGGTTGTAACTGGATGCCAAACATAGCCTGAGGAGGGGGTAATTGTCTTCACAAGTCAGAGCTCAGCATCATAGCCATTTGTCTAGCTAGACCATTTCAGCATTATTCAATTACTATAAACTAGTGGTGTGATCCTGTGTGAGGCAGAAGTCCATCTTCTTCCAAGTTGTGTACAGGAGTGCATGTAAACAACTGAGAAGGTGCTTTGGGATATACTATTTGGATGAATTATCTGTAACTAAACTCTCTCTCATTTACATCTCAGAGAAGTTTTCCTCACTTTTAAACTGGCATTGCTTTAATTTGTTTTAATTTTAATTCAGAAAGGGTTTATTTAAAATTGCTTATCTTCTGCATATTTCATTTTCCCTTGTGGATAACAGGACTGATTACTAGAATTCTGTAGAGAATCTGCATAAATATATTTTGCAAGCTTTGGTGGGTAGTGTGATTCAAAATTGCAAAGCCGCAGGTTGTAACTGGATGCAAACATTGCCTTGAGGTGGGGGTAATTGTCTTCACAAGTCAGAGCTCAGCACTCATAGCCATTTGTCTAGCTAGACCATTTCAGCATTATTCAATTGACTATAAACTACTGGTGTGATCCTGTGTGAGGCAGAAGTCCATCTTCTTCCAAATTGTCTACAGGAGTGCTTGAAACAACTGAGAAGCTGTGTGATATACTATTTTGGATGAATTATCTGTAATTAAACTCTTCTCATTTACATCTGAGAGAAGATTACCTCACTTTTAAAGTGGCATTGCTTTTTATTTATTTTAATTTTTAATTCAGAAAGGGTTTTTTTTAAAACTGCTTATCTTCTGCATATTTGATTTTCCCCAATGGATAACTGGACTGATTACTAGAATTCTGTGAGAATCTGCATCAATATATTTTGCAGCTTTTGGTGGGGTTGAGTGATTCAAAATAGCAAAGCTGCAGGTTGTAACTGGATGCCAAACATAGCCTGAGGTGGGGGTAATTGTCTTCTCAAGTTAGAGCTCTGCATCATAGCCATTTGTCTAGCTTGACCATTTTAGCATTATTCAATTACTATAAACTAGTGGTGTGATCCTGTGTGAGGCAGAAGTCCATCTTCTTCCAAGTTGTTTACAGGAGTGCTTGGAAACAACTGAGAAGCTGCGTGAGATATACTATTTTGGTCGAATTATCTGTAACAAAACTCTCTTTCTCTTGCTTACATCTGAGAGAAGTTTTCCTCACTTTTAAAGTGGCATTGCTTGGTATTTGTTTTAGTTTTAAATTCAGAAAGGGTTTTTTTAAAACTGCTTATCTTCTGCGTTTTTGATTTTCCTTTGTGGCTAACTGGACTGATTACTAGAATTCTGTGAGAATGTGCATCAATATATTTTGCAACTTTTGGTGGGGTTGTGTGATTCAAAATAGCAAAAGCTGCAGGTTGTAACTGGATGCCAAACATAGCCTGAGGAGGGGGTAATTGTCTTCACAAGTCAGCTCATCATCATAGCCATTTGTCTAGCTAGACCATTTCAGCATTATTCAATTACTATAAACTAGTGGTGTGATCCTGTGTGAGGCAGAAGTCCATCTTCTTCCAAGTTGTGTACAGGAGTGCTTGTAAACAACTGAGAAGCTGTGTGGGATATACTATTTTGGATGAATTATCTGTAACTAAACTCTCTCTCTTGCTTACATCTGAGAGAAGTTTTCATCACTTTTAAAGTGGTATTGCTTGGTATTTGTTTCAGTTTTTAATTCAGTCAGGAGATTTTTAAATCTGCTAATCTTCTGCATATTTGATTTTCCTTTGTGTCTAACTGGACTGATTACTAGAATTCTGTGAGAATCTGCATCAATATATTTTGCAACTTTTGGTGGGGTTGTGTGATTCAAAATAGCAAAAGCTGCAGTTTGTAACTGGATGACAAACATAGCCTGAGGTGGGGTAATTGTCTTCACAAGTCAGGGGCTCAGCATCATAGCCATTTGTCTAGCTAGACCATTTCAGCATTATTCTATTACTATAAACTAGTGGTGTCATCCTGTGTGAGGCAGAAGTCCATCTTCTTCCAAGTTGTGTACAGGAGTGCTTGGAAACTACTGAGAAGCTGCGTGGGATATACTATTTTGAATGAATTATCTGTAACTAAACTCTCTCTCTCTTGCTTACATCTGAGAGAAGTTTTCCTCACTTTTAAAGTGGCATTGCTTGGTATTTGTTTTAGTTTTTCATTCAGAAAGGGTTTTTTTAAAACTGCTTATCTTCTGCATATTTGATTTTCCTTTTTGGCTACCTGGGACTGATTACTAGAATTCTGTGAGAATCTGCATCAATATGTTTTGCAACTTTTGGTGGGGTTGTGTGATTCAAAATAGCAAAATCTGCAGGTTGTAACTGGATGCCAAGCATAGCCTGAGGTGGGGGTAATTGTCTTCAAAAGTAAGAGCTCAGCATCATAGCCATTTGTCTAGCTAGACCATTTCATCATTATTCAATTACTATAAACTAGTGGTGTGATCCTGTGTGAGGCAGAAGTCCATCTTCTGCCAAGTTGTGTTCAGAAGTGCTTGGGAACAACTGAGAAGCTGCATGGGATATACTAATTTGGACGAATTATCTGTAACTAAACTCTCTCTCTCTTGCTTACATCTGAGAGAAGTTTTCCTCACTTTTAAAGTGGCATTGCTTGTTATTTGTTTTAGATTTTAATTCAGAATGTTTTTTTTTTTAAACTGTTTATCTTCTGCATATTTGATTTTCCTTTGTGGCTAACTGGACTGATTACTAGAATTCTGTGAGAATCTGCATTAATATGTTTTGCAACTTTTGGTGGGGTTGTGTGATTCAAAATAGCAAAACTGCAGGTTGTAACTGGATGCCAAACATAGCCTGAGGTGGGGGTAATTGTCTTCACAAGTCTGAGCTCAGCATCATAGCCATTTGTCTAGCTAGACCAATTCAGCATTATTCAATTACTATATACTAGTGGTGTGATCCTATGTGAGGCAGAAGTCCATCTTCTTCCAAGTTGTGTACAGGAGTGCTTGGAAACAACTGAGAAGCTGCGTGGGATATACTATTTTGGTCGAATTATCTGTAACTAAACTCTCTCTCTCTCTTGCTTACATCTGAGAGAAGTTTTCCTCCCTTTTAAAGTGGCATTGCTTGGTGTTTGTTTTAGTTTTTAATTTTAAAGGGGTTTTTTAAAACTTCTTATCTTGTCAGCATCTTCAGAAGGGCTGAAATAACTGCATATTTGATTTTCCTTTGTGGCTAGCAAACCACCAGGCTGTTTTGTGGCTGGAGAGCTTTACCTCTATCTGACTTGGATGTCTGGATTTTTCTCTGTTTGATTAGCAGGGTACTTTCTCTTTCAAATTGTTGTGTAGGGTATCTTGCTGACAGGAAGGCACTCATCTCAACGGTGGGTGAGAGCTTTTAGTCGATTGTTTTGTGGAGACACAGTTTAGGCCCAACTCCTTCCCACTCCCCACCCCACCTACTCCTGGAAATAGTTCCTTTATACCTGAGGTTCTGACATCATTGCCTCGAGTGCAAGGTGCATTTCACTGTCCTATCCTCTCTAGCACACTGCACTGATAATATAAGCATACACGTTGTATAATATATGTATATATATATATATATATATATATATATATATATATATATTTCTATATAACAATCACACACACACGCACTCATGCACACACAAATACAAAAAACAAAAAACTAGATAAACATGTGGGGAGTAGTGAATGTAATGGCTGTGGGGCAGCAGTCTTCCAGGAGTCTTTCTGAGGCTGAGATGCTGCCTCATTTGCAGACAACCATCTGCCCTGAGGGAGGAAGCTGCCTGCCTTCAGGCCGCACTGGACAGTAGTAAGGAAACCTCCCCAGGCCACACTGGACAGTAGAAAGGAACCTCCCCATCCAGGGAGCACTAGCGCCACCACCACTACCTCAGAGGTTGGGAAGAAAGCACAGCAGTTGGACCACAGTGGGCTCAGGGAGGGTGAGGAGGGTGGAACAGAGGCACACCCAGTCAATTGTTCCACTCCACAATCCATACACCATTCTGGGGGAGCATAGCTCCCCTATGGATGCACCCGCAGAGAAGACTGATGATAATTGTCACAAGGGAGGCCCACAGAAAGGAGGCAGAGGACACCAAAGGGAAAGGAAGCAGCTCCTGGTGGGGGATTCAATTATTAGGGGTATAGAACTGGGAGTAGCTGGGAAAAATGAAGTAAGGTGCCTGCCTGGTGCCATGGCTTGGAGGGACAGGAAGTGCATCCTCAGGATCACGAGAACAGCTGCAATGGATTCTGAGCTGGATGTAATTGTCCACCTAGGGACAAATGGCTTGGCTCATCATGAGATTAGAGCAGTGCAGGAGGACATTGCAGAGTTGGGGAGGGACCTAAGACGAGTAGCACACACAGTATCCTTCTCAGAGGTGCTGCCTGTCAAAAGCATAGGGGAGGTGAGGGTTATTGGCACCATGCAGTTTAATGAATGGTTGAAAAAATGGTGCAGAGCACAGGGGTTTGGCTTCATTGGGGACTGGGGTTTCACCTGGGAGGACACCAGCCTATACCGGCAGGATGGTCTGCATCTGTCCAGGAAGGGAACAAGTCTTTTGAGCAATCGGTTTAAATGCTTCATTGGCAAGCTTTTAAACTAGTCAAAGGGGGAGGTACTGACAAGCAGCAGGAAAATCCCAGCCTCTCCCTACAAAACAGGGTACTAAATGAGAAAAAGACTGCGGTAGAACGGTCAGTGGGGGATGCTGCAACAGAAGGTAAAGCCATCAAAAAATGGAGAGCAATGAGTACTAATGCCCGTAGTCTGGGTAACAAGCTTCCTGAATTAGTGGCCTTGATGGAGGAGGAACATCTGGATATTGTGGCAGTCACAGAAACATGGTACACACAAAACCATGACTGGGACATAAATATACCAGGATACACTTTCTACAGGAGGGACAGGGAGGGTAAAAGAGGAGGAGGAGTAGTTCTTTACATAATGGAAGGAATAAAAGCAACAGAACAAAAGGGTAAACAGGGAGGAGAAGAAGCACTGTGGGTAAATTTGGAGACAGGCAATGGCACCACAATACGCACAGGGGTTGTATACAGACCCCCTTCTCAGGGGGAGGAAATGGACAGGAAAATGATAGAAAGTATACTTAGAATGGCAGAAAAAGGGGAGATATTGCTGATGGGTGATCTGAATATGCCAGATGTTAACTGGAGTGCAGTTGCAGCTGCCACTTTGAAAAGTGCAGTTATTCTAGATGCCCTACAGGGGGCATGCCTTAGACAACTAGTACTGGAGCCCACTTGAGAGGGAGCAATATTAGACTTGATTCTCTCAAATGGAGATGGAGAGGATTACAGATGTAGAAGTGGGTAGCCATCTGGGAACTAGTGACCATCAAACAGTATGGTTCACAATAAACACAGCAATAGAGTCAAGCCTACAAAGACAAAAGTACTGGACTTTAGGAGGGCTGACTCTTGCCAAAATGGGTGAGTGCCTAAGGAATGCACTAGCAAATAGGCAGGAAGGAGGGGTGAAGAACAATGGGAATAATAAAACTGCCATCACAGAGGTAATGAGCCTTTGTGTGAAGCAAATTAACAAAACAAGACGATGTAAGAAACCACTATGGTTCTCAAAGGAAGTGGCAGTGAAGGTTCAAGAGAAAAAGAAAGTATTCAGGAAGTACAAGGAATCGTAGAAGGAGCAGGACAGAGAACTGTACTAAGAAGCAAAAGGAGGCTGGAAGGCAGTCAGAACAGCAAAGGCCCAAACCGAGGAAAAGATAGCCAACTCAGTTAAGAAGGGGATAAAACCTTTATAGGTACATCAGGGAGCAAAGGAAGACCAAGGAGGGATAGTGAGGCTTAATAAAGGGAGGGAGGGAGGGAGGGTGGGCAGAGAGAGAGAGATCAGAAAAGGCAGAGATACTAAACAAATATTTTGCTCAGTATTTACAAATGAAGGGGGAGGTACATAAAACAAACAGTAGTAACACTCTGGATACAGAAGTTGATACCAGCCCATTTACAGAAGAAAGGGTTCTGAAAGAACTCTTAAAACTGATGGTGGACAAAGCAATGGGGCCTGATGGGATTCATCCCAGAATTCTACAAGAACTAAGGGTAGAACTAGTGACACCACTGACTACCCTTTTTAACAAATCATGAGAGGATGGGGTGGCACCCGAGGACTGGAGGAGGGCAGATGTGATTCCCCTTCACAAAAGTGGGAGCAAGGCAGAAGCAGGAAACTACAGACGTGTTAGTTTAACCTCAGTGATAGGGAAAATGATGGAATCACTTCTGAAGGAAAGAATTGTTGAGTATCTAGAAGCCAGAGGGGCACAGGACCCTAGGCAGCATGGATTCACAGCGGGAAGGTCATGCCAGACAAATCTGATAGATTTCTTTGACTGGGTGACCAAAGTAGTAGATCAGGAGGGGCTGCGGACATGGCCTACCTAGACTTAGCAAGGCATTTGACACAGTCCCACGCAAAGATTAATATATGTTAGCCAGCCTGGGAGGTCCCAAGATGACAGCCTGCAAAGAATTGGCTGAGAATAGGACGTAGAGAGTAATAGTAAATGGAGTCCACCCAGAAGAAAGGAGGGTTACTAGTGGGCAACGCAGGGTTCAGTATTAGACCGTCCTCTTCAATGTCTTTATGTTTACATCATGGAAGGACTGGAAGGAAAAGTATGTCTCTTGCAGATGACACTAAGATCTGCAACAGAGTTGATGCACAGGGTGGGTGGAAAGGATGAGAAGGGACTTGGCAAGGTTAGAGGAATGGTCAAATGTATGGCAGGTTAGATTTAATGCTAAGAAGTGCAAGGTAATGCACCTGGGAAACAAAAACCCAGGGGAAGAGTACACACGAGGGGTGAGATACTAACAACAACAAAAATGGAAAGGGACCTGGGGTAGTCATATCAGATGACCTAAAGGTGGGCAAGCAATGTGAGAGGGCAGCAAGGAGGGCTGGGGGGATACTGGGATGCATAGGGAGAGGCATCACCAGTAGAAAACAGGAAGTTATTATCCCTCTGTACAGACAGCTGGTGAGACCCCATCTGGATTACTGTGTGCAGTTCTGGAGACCCAATCTCCGCAAAGACATAGACAGGATGGAGGCTGTCCAGAGGAGAGCAACTAAAATGGTGCAGGGTCTGCACCGGAAGACATATGAAGAGAGACTTAAGGAGCTTAATATGTATAGCCTCGAGGAAAGGAGGGAGAGGGGGGACATTATAGAAACTTTCAAGTACCTCAAGGGAATCAACAAAGTCCAAGAGGGTAGCATCTTTCAAAAAAAGAGGTGTGCAAGAACAAGAGGGCACAATTTGAAGATAGAGGGGGGGCAGGTCAGAGGTAATTTAAGGAAGTATTTTTTCACAGAGAGGGCTGTGGATGCATGGAACGGCCTTCTGGAGGAGGTTGTGGAGTCAAAATCAGTGGTGGAATTCAAGCATGCATGGGACAGTCATAAGGCAATTCTAGGGTGTGGGGGTAAGAAGAAGTAGGCTGCTGGTTAACTAGGATCTGCAGCTTATCCAGTAAGTAGGGAAATGGGCAGACTGGGTGGGCCAAGCGGTCCTTATCTGCCGTCAAATTCTATGTTTCTGTGTTTCTATGTTTCCTCACTCTATCCTCCTCTCTACTCTGTGTATCTCTACACTTCTATGTTTTCTTCTGTTTCTACTCATTTTACTCTATATCTCCAACAGCTTACTAACCGCCTCTCACATCCATGCACTACATGACTCTACCTGTACCTTTTAAACTGTATAGGCAGCTCTGGCCCTCCCACAGACAGTTACCACCACCACCACATGATTTTGTGTCTGTGCAGAGGGCCCGACCATGTGACCCCCCCACAACTTGCTGGCTCTTCCATGGATGCACCCCTAGTGACTGTAAATAGTAGTTTCAGAAAGAAAAAAAAAGAAAATACTTAAAATTTAAAGCTACAGCACAGCTGGGCAACTGAATCAGGCAGAGAGGTTAACCTGAAAACTGCGCCTCTCGGAGGCATGTGCCCGGGGCGGCTGCACCACCCGCCCCACCCTTCCTATGGTAACCAGTGTCCCTGACTAAAATTACTACTCTATTTAAAAAAAAAATCAGGAAAATGTAGGGGGGGGGCTGAAATAACTATGTGGCTCCCTGAAATACAAGTGGGGGGCAATGGCCCAGCCAGTCACCCCCATTTTAGCCACCCCTGAATACATGCGAAGTCTAAGTAGTGTGAGATAAAAGCAGTACTGTTCTTTCTGCTATTGTTTTACCTACCCCTCCTGTGACCGTGTCATCTTACCCATTGTTACTGAATAAAGCCCTGGCGTTCCTCACCATCCTCATGCACCACAAGAAAAAACATTTGCCGTAGTCGGCAGGATCAAATAAATCTTTATCCAAGGAGTCCAAAGTTGGAGTTTCCTGGAGGGAGATGCAAATGGAGCCAGTGTGTAGCAGTGGATTGTCCAGTGGAGATGGTGAAGTGGTTGGAAGACACAGGGATGGACACCAAGAAAATATGCCACCATCACCGTTATCAATGCCATAATTTTCTGGAGAGAGAGACAGAGGTGGAACCAGCAATTTAGGGGTGGTTCGCTCAAAAATGCAAGTCATGATCAGATTGTATCAGGTTCCAGAGTGGCAAAAGGTAGAGATTCTGATCAGGCAGTTAAAAGGAGCAGCTCATGGAGATGTACAGTCCTGGCCAAATGGAGCAAAAGCTACTGCTGAGCAGATCTTACGGAGGCTGCAGCAAATATTCGATGCCCATACAGTGTCCGACCTCAAAATGAAATTTCTCACATACTCAGAAGCCCCAAGAAATCCCTCGTGAGTATGCCATGAGCCTGCAGGATTTATTAAGAGCCATTAAGCAAGCAGATGCTGAAGAAGTCTGAGATGCAGACCATGTGTTAGTGGAGAAATTTATAGAAGAGGTGCATGGTGAGGCTTTGAGAAGAGAGCTCCATATGTTATGTTTACAAGACCCGAGGCTGATTTCTTGGATTTCAAGGAGCAGGTGATTAAGGTCCTCAGCTCCGGATACCTGGGAGAAGAGACGCTGACCTAGCCGCAAATGGCAACTCCGCTGGGGGCTATGTGGCCAGGGTATCCTATGGAAATGTGGACCAGAGGGGATTCCTGAAACAGAGGACTTAAGCCTGAAGAATTTTCTCTGCAGAGATCGGAATATGGGAAGGAACCAACTGCGTACCCGAACTATTACCCAGAGCATAGGCAGATGTATGGTCAAATGGTGCAGGCACCGATCCGCTCTGTCCAGTCCAGCTTGAGTCAGAATTCTGAGTTAACTGAGCAAATTGCCACCCTGACCCGTAAGATGATGGAGATGTGTCAGGAGGTGCAAGGCCTAAAAGAGGGATGGAAAAAAGAAGTGTCCCTCAACCAGCCTGAAAGAGAAAAGAGAGAGAGAGAGAGAGAGAGTGTGATCACATAGATCATCCAAGGAGGGGCAAAGGAAGATGCCCCACAGATCACTTCAATAATCAGGGAAGGCCAATCTGTCATCAGTGCAACATCAGTGGTCATGTGGAGTGACGAGGTAATCAGTCTGTAGATACCATCTTGACGTTAAACAGAAATTCTTCAGGGATGAGGACCAATTTTCGAAGAGTAGACGGCCATGTCCAACTGCCCCAATAGACCAATCATGCTTTATCAGCAGGAGTCCGATGGTGCCAGTGAAGGTTGATGGAATTGAACTGATGGCCTTATTGGATACGGGATCACAAGTCACCACCATGCAGGGGCGAGATTTCTGAAACTATTAAATGCCCGATGATCTCAAACCACCTCCAAGATCTTGGGTAAAGTTGATAGCCAGTAATGGAGCTGAAGTACCATATCTGGGCTATCTTGAAGCCGGTAACCAGTTGGGGAGAAATACCCAAGGCCGAAAAGGCATCATCATTAGTGACATGGAAAGTGATCACCTGCCACCGTTGATTCTGGGAATGAATTTCCTGCAGAAATGTTTCAATGACCTGGTCCAGATCCTTCAGCAGAAAGTCAAGCATGTACCTCAGGTCAATAAGCATGCTTTACAGCAGACCATTAACCTTCTGCAATGCCACGAATGATTCACCAGTGCTGATGGTGAGACTGGTAAAGTCCGGGTGACAGACACCAAGCCAGTGACATTAAAGCCAGGAATGGAAACCACCCTGTGGTGCAAGGCAAAGGTGGACCCGAGGGGTCAGGATTATGACGCTTTGGTGGAACCATATCCTACTGGAAAAGAGGAACCCATAATAGTGGCTCAGAGTATGGCTACTGTGACCAAGGGGCAGATCCCCATACGAGTACTGAACTATGGAAACCATGAAGTGCAACTCTACTGCAACCAGCCAGTTGCTCAAATAAACATGGTGCATCTCCAGGACATTGTTGAAGCTGAGGAAGAGACTGGACAGAATCAAGAGTCAAAGGCGGTACCAGAAAAAAAAAGGCAAGAGATGCCAGTATGCCAAAATGGGCCAAAGAGATCGATTTGGGCAATCCTGAAACCACTGCAGAACAGAAGGCTGATGTACTAAGTGCAGTTCTACAATATAAGGAAGCTTTTAGCAAGCACCCATTGGACTTTGGACTAGCTTGCAGTATACAGCACCACATCTGTACAAATCAACATCCTCCCATCCGAGAGCGTTTTAGACCAATTCCACCAGTGATGTACCAGCATGTAAAGGAAATGATTAAAGAGATGAGACAGGCCGAAGTAATTCAAGAGAGTCACAGCCCATGGGTAGCTCCTATTGTGTTGGTCAAGAAAAAGGATGGCAAAATTCGATTCTGCATTGACTACCATAAGTTAAATGCCATCACCCACAATGATGCATATCCCTTGCCCCGGATTGAAGATTCTCTCATGGCTCTCCAATCTGCTGCTGCGTTTTCCACTTTAGACCTAACTAGTGGATACTGACAAGTTCCAATGGCATCTGAAGATCAAGAAAAGACAGTTTTCATCACTCCTATTGGTCTCTTTGAATTTACAAGGATGTCTTTTGGACTCTGTAACACCCCAGGAACTTTTCAGAGACTTGTCGAGCATTGCCTAGGAAGCCAAAATTTTGATATCTTATTACTGTATTGGGACGATATCATCATCTACTCTAAGACCCATGAGGAACATTTATTGCACTTAGGTGAGGTGTTTCAATGACTAATTCAATATAGTCTCAAAGTAAAGCAGTCTAAATGCCATCTGTTACAAACCAAAATAAATTACCTGGGACATATAGTTTCCTCAGAAGGAGTGTCTCCCGACCCACAAAAGATAGTGGTGGTATGAGATTGGCCTGTTCCTGCTACTGTCAGAGATGTCTGGAAGTTCCTAGGTTTCGTGGCGTAATATACATGGTTCATCAAGGACTTTTCAAAAATTGTTGTGCCATTGAATGAACTATTGAGAGGATCAACAGAGGATTGGGTCCCCAAGAATAATCCTGTTGAGTGGGCAACTGGGCAACAAAAAGCATTTGACAAGTTAAAGAAAATATTGACTGAAGCTCCTATCCTAGCTTATCCCAACTACACAAAGCCTTTCCTTTTGTATACAGATGCCAGCAACAAGAGATTGGGTGTGGTACTGGCACAAGAACAAGATGGTGTTGAACAAGTCATCACCTATGCAAGCCACAGATTAAGAGGCTCAGAGCAGAATGATGCCCTCTACAGCTCTTTTAAGCTTGAATTCTTGACATTGGTATGGGCCGTTACTGAAAAGTTCCATCATTATTTGGCTGCTACCCCTTTTACAGTTTTCACTGACAACAATCCGTTAGTGCACCTAAATACAGCAAGGTTAAAAGCACTAGAACAAAGGTGGGCCTCCAGACTTGCAAACCAACAATTTTCCCTTAAGTACCACTCTGGAAAAGCAAATGCAAATGCAGATGCATTATCTCGGATGCCTGAACAGATAGAAACCAAGACAGATGATACTCCATTAGAAAACATAGAGATGCCGCCTTTTCTCCAAGTACCCATGGAGATTGTACAAGCCTGCTGTCAAATTTCTCCTGAACCAAGTATGGAAAGCCTACCTGAAGCAAATGACACAACTGCTGACCAAGAAAGTTTATGGGTTCATTTGCAGGACCAGGATCCCACTGTTAAACAAGTTAATAATCTTGTTTCAGAGCAAAAACATCTGACCCAGCAAGAACGGAAAAAGTTTGATCAAGAAGTAATAAAACTATGGAGGCATAGAAACCATCTGACTGTAGAAGATTCCCACCTTGTCAAATGGAGTAGAGACCCCACTACTCACTGTGAATTGACTCAAATCATAGTTCCAAGAGCTAGCGCATCCATAGTACTGGAAGCATACCATGACCATTCAGGACACTTTGGGCATAAAAAAACAGAGGCTGTTATTAGAAGGAGGTTTTATTGGATCAGAATGCGAAATGATATTATACAGTGGTGCGAAGAATGTCCAGCCTGTACCTCAAAACACAGAGAAAAGAATGACCAGAAAGCTCCTCTTCACCCTGCAATCAGTAACGCACCATTAGAGCTAGTTTCCTTAGATCACCTGAAGCTGGAACCAAGCACTAGTGGTTACATATATGTTCTTACGATGGTCAGTCATTTCTCAAAATTTGTGGTTGCCAGTGCAGTTAAGGATCTAGCTGCTTGGACTACAGCATAAACTTTTCTGAGATGTTTTGTGTGACCCTTGGGTGATACGACAAAAATCCTTACAGATCAAGGAACCTCTTTTGAGTCAAAGCTCTTTCATGAACTGTGTACTCTTTATGGAAGTCACAAACCGAAAACCACGGCCTACCATCCCCAAAGTAATGGACTCTGTGAAAGAACCAACCAAACTTTGTTGAAATGCCACGAGCTTTACTGGAATACAAACATCCCTACTGGCCAGCTCTTCTTCCTTAACTTGTTTACTTATACAGCAACACTATCCACTGCTCTACAGGGTATACTCATTATTTGATGTTTGGGTGACAGAAGACTCCCGATGGATATAGTACTAGAAGTACTGCTTGATGAAGCCAAAGTCAAACAGCCAATTACAAATTGGGTACAAGAGCATAAACAGCCTCTGCAAGAGGCTGGAAAAATTGTAGTTAAGCACACAGAACAGGTGCGTCAAAGACAGAAAATGAACTATGATGCAAAGGCTAGTGCTACGCCCTTACTAATAGGAGAAAGAGTGATGCTAAAAAGAACTCAAATATGCAGCAAGTTAGCTACAAAATGGGAACCTGAACCCTACCACATTATTGAAGTCCCCTATCCAGAGTTACCAGTATATAAGATTCAAAAGGAAATGGGGAATATTACCAAGATTGTACACCGAAATCTTCTGAAAGCTTGTACTTTTAGAGACACTGTTCTAGCAGAAGATGAACAGTTTTATGCCAAAGGAGAGCCAGGAGTCTATAAAGGATGGAATGTTGGGACTGGAATCACCAATCAGTTGGTGCAAAGAGCCTTGGAGTCACCCTTCCAATGTAAATTCCTTTTACTGTCCAATTGTTGTACCAGAAGTAAATCCTGAAATGCCACATTGCATTTCCCCAGAACCCATAGGTTTCCAACCCCATAGATCCCAAAGATCTAGTGCAGGTGTTCCTTCTAAAAGATACAGAATGGAAGTCTCTCAACTTGTCTCATCTTATCATAGATAGTTCTGTTAAGAATAATACTTCGAGACGGTCACTTTAGTTCAGCAAATTTAGAGGGTTTTACAGAAAGTTATAGGTATTTTAAGAATGTTTTATTAGAGTAAGGTTTCATAGAGTGTTAAATGTCTATTAAGCTTATTCTCAGGCCCACACCGCACCAGGAACTTTGACCATCAGGTTCTCACCATCCCTCGCTGCAGAACCTCCCAAGGGCAGAGGTCATATGCCTACCGGGCAACACTTTGGCTCAATAACCTTGGCACTGAACATAAAGCCACACAGAGATTGGAGCTTTTCAAGACCATGCTAAGACAACACCTACTGAATCAAAGCTCCTGTGACTGTACTTTCTAATTACTCCACACACACCCACTTCTGACCTTGGTCTTATTCATCTTTCAGGTTATTACCATCTCCTCGCTACTCCTTCTTTGTCCTTCTACCCTGAATTGTCCTCATTTTTGCCCTGCAATACCCTGCACTCTCCTCTCCCACCTCCCCCTAAATAGTCATCATGCCCCCCCCCCCACTAAGTGCCCCCTACTCTCCTTTCTGGATAGCTGCTTACTGTCTTTTACCTGACAATGCCACCTAGGCTGCCACTGTTACCTAAATTATCCTAGTGTTAAAATCATCTCTGTTTCCTATTTACAATGTATTTTTGTCTGTGTTTACTCACCTAGCTAGATACTCCTAAACCCACAATGTATGTATACCCACCCTTTACGATGTGGAACCTTTGTAAAAGAGCGGTCTCCTGCTAAAAGGTATTGTAATCCAAGATTGAATAAATAAAAAAAAATATTAGCACATGAAGAAAATGTTATGAACTCTTATCAAAGTAATATTTAAGAAATGTTTTATACAGTATTTAAAGAGAATACATGGGGACATGTATTTTTAGGCGGGCCCAAATCTGTAATGTCCCAAATTTGGGGCACCACAGAAAAAGTAGAAGCAATAACTATATAGGGATTTACAGGTGTCCAGGGTGCCTTCTGTTTGTATGAGGCAGCAGGGTACAGTCATAAGGGGCCCCTCATAAGTTAATCCCCTCCCTATAGTGGGGAAACAATAGTAAAAACACATAGAAAAGTGCCCTATGCACTAAAGACTGTCAAAAAATAGATTTTATATGCAGCACATGCAACAATGGTCTGGATGGAATGTTGTGCTGAGCTGCTCACGCACAGCATTCCATTCCAGCCATTCCAGAACCAGAAGGTTCAAGTTAAAAAATTAAACTGCTTTGGGGGTAATTCCTGGGCAGCTGTTGAGGAGAGAGGACACAGTAAGTCAAAGGGAAAAGAAAAGGTCTTAACAGGGTGTTAAAGTCATCCCTGAGGACTTGACTGTGTGCCTGATCTGCCTCCACTGCCCGAAGATCCTCCTTGCGGCTGTGTGGCGAGGTCAGCGGTGCCATCAGGACACCATGAAGTGGAAAACGTCCAATTCGGTCGTTTTGGGCTTGTTGCCCCGTTGGTTTGTTGTTTTATTTATTTTTGAAAATTTCCCCAGTCCCTCATCGGTGGCTGTTCCCAGAGCTGCATCGCTGGTGTGCTGCCGGCCTTCCCGAGGCCACTGTCATCCATCGTATCACCTGTAAGTTCCCTCCCACTGCCAGAACACCTCCCGCCACTTGCCTGCTTCACACGATTGCCCGGTGGTGTGATGAGACGGCCGCAGCACACTGCTACATGCTGTCCGCCCATCAAGAAGAGAAACTGTGTTTTTTTATTCATTTTAAACAGTGCACAGTAGGCACAGAGGAAAGCGTCTGAGCACCACGGGAGGATCAGGGTGCAAGGACCTTAAATTGAATATTCATTAGGGGTGGAGCATAGCGATGCCCACAGGAGGAGCCATTAACTTAGGCCAAATAGGAGGCCTTTTGAATATTAATCAGGAGGGCTGGGAATAGGGAGAAGATAAGGGACCAGAGAGACAGTAGGCTCGGTGAGCCAGAGAATTAAAGGGGCCCAGTCACTGTCAGGCCACTCAGAGTATTAAAGGGGCAATGCCAAGCCCAGCAGTAAATAGGGCAGTTGGGCCCAGTAAAGGGAGGGTTACCAGGCCCAAAGAAACAAGGGCACCAGGCCTAGTAAAGGGAGGGGCAGCTCTAGGCCCTGGTTTAAAGAAGGCAGCACAGGCCCAGTGTTTTTAGGGCAAATCAGGTCCACTGTGTTTAGAGGAGGGCAGCTAGGCCCAGGATAAAGGGGCAGCAAAGGCCTAGTCCAGTTAGAGCAAGCCAGCCCCGTAGTAATTAGGACGGCCAGGCCCAGTCCAGTTAGGGCAAGCCAGCTCCATAGTAATTAGAGCAGCAAGGCCCAGTCCAGTTAGGGCAAGCCAGCCTCGTAGTAATTAGGCAGCCAGGCCCAGTCCAGTCAGGGCAGCACAGGCCCAGTCCAGTTAGGGCAAGCCACCCCTGTAATAATTAGGGCAGCCAGGCCCGGTCCAGTCAGGGTAAACCAGCCCAGAGTAATTAGGGCAGCCAGGCCCAGTCCAGTCAGGGCAAGCCAGGCCAAATCAAGTAGGGCAAGCCAGCCCAGAGTATTTAGGGCAGCTGGCCTAGTGGCAAGTGGTGCATCCAAGTGCAGTGATTGGGGCATTCATATTAAAGTGTTCAGGGGTAGCCAGATCCTATAAAGAAGACCCTAAGTGGGAAAAGAGTCCAACCAAGTGGTGCTTAACACACAATATGCTGTGAGGTGACTGTCAAAAACTTTATTGTTTATTCAAAATATTTATTACTGGAGCATTTGAAAGGTTGTGTTAATTGCTTAAAGTTCATGTGCAAAGTCCTTTCCGTGAAAAACACCGAAATGCATAATAAAGATCTGTAATGCAGCTGTGTATTGTGTATTTCTTTATGGTGTGTGTGCAATGTGCTTATGGTGCCTAATTTTTTAGATATTGCATATTTTTTAAATAAAAAGCCCACCCCTTACATTCAGGATCCCCGACTTGCCTTAGTCATGCCCACATCTGTGCTGTCATCATTGAGGAGTGGCACGTAATTCAATCTATATAATCTGCTACATCTGCTGTCCCAATTTATTACTTGAGCGCTCACAGATACAGGTGTACACTGTTAAGGATGTCTTCAGAAGATGATAGTGACATAGAAAACCTCTACCATCACACATCTATCCAGCCCTACTTGTATGAGCCGATGGCCCTGCAGTCAACTGCAGTGCAGGACGACGAACTTTCCGACAGCAGTGAGACTAGTGAAGCAGAGGCAAGCACTGCTATGGAGCTTGATGAATGGTTGGTAATTCCTGGTGCTTTATTTTTTTGGGAGGATGTTTGAATGCTGCAATATACTCATAAAACTGCTATGCTTCATCATTGCCTGCACACTATATAGCTCCCCCAGCAGATGCATTTTTCTGGTTAGGATCGTTACGATCCTACTTGCAGAACCCCTCCAACTACTGCACTCTCGCCATGCAAGATGAGAGCAAGATAAATGTTGTTTTTCTTGCAGTCACAAATCAATTAAATTTGGGATTTTGTTGCATGGAAACTAAACATGTGTGCTGCCCCCTCTTGTGTTTCACCACCCTGCCTCCACCCGCATATTGCTACTTGTGCAGTGAGATATTCCCCCCCACCCAGCCACATTGTCAGATCTGTTCTCTTACAACCCTCACACAAGAATCATCCCACATGTTGGGGGGTGTCTCAATAACCAATGTGGCTGTTGCATGTTACCGCGAGGCACATCCCTCATCAACACCAATATTTCTGTCCAGTCGCTTCTCCATGCAGTTCCATTAGTCTGGCTAAGATAGCAATTGTAAATCCCTTTTCACTGTGTATCTGTGGATACCAGATGGCCAAGGATAGATATGGGAAGTTTGGGGGGGGTGCTGTTATTCATCAGGAAATCATGTTCACTTTGTATCGCCTCCTCCTGGTGAAGCACTGCAGTGTACAAGGCATGGCAAAACAATCGATGGCAACACTTCATAGTGTTATATCCATTATGTGGCATCTCAGGCACCAGACAGTGCTGTCAGTCCCCTGCCAGCATCCCTGCAGCACCAAGTGTGCACATTATTGGAGTTCTGTACATACTGTATTTCTGCATAAGTCCTTTGCTAGTTTGTTACAGCTGACCAGATGCGGTCATCGGTGGTGTTTAGATTGAAGCCACTACTTGGAATAACAGCAGCATCTCATGTTTTCCAGCAAAAGTATTACAGGACTTCTGTATATACAGAGTATGTTCCGATCTCCAATAACGAGTAAGCTTTGTGAAGCAGTGTCTGGTGCTTGCTATGTCACACAATGTAGTCCGACCCCTTTTAGCTGCTGTCTGATCCAATGTAGTGCCTGTGTTATTGCAGTCAACCCTAGCTAGTATTTTGGTCTGTCTTGTTCCGCACGCAGCCCCACACACGCCGGATTTACACATATCTCTCCCCGCCCCCCCAACAACCTCCACACAATTTTCTTACCATCCCTGCTTCAGCCTTGTTCACAGTTCAGCCAAAGTCATCACTGTGGTACACCTTTATGACAGACAGTGACTCCACGCGAATTGGTCATGCTCTGCCCTTCTCGGCACTCCTGAAACAACTGTAGCCCCTCAACATAACGATCAGCACCCGCTCCCTCTGTTACTAACCCGCTGAATTTGCAAAATATCATTTCCATACCTGTAGCAAGGCAGCACACATCAGCTACATACTGACTGCATGGACACACACAGTTTCTGTTATTGATTTGTACATCACTTATGCCCCAATGTATCGGTCATTCAGCTTCTCAATCTTCCAGCAGCACACTAACTGTTATCCTAGAGGCCACTGGAGGCCAGGACCCAAGTCAACATGGATTCACAGTAGGCAGGTCATGTCTAGTACATTTTTTTGACGGAATGACAAAAGTAGTACACCATGAAGGGGCTGTAGAAATGGCATACTTGGACTTTTGCAAAACATTTGACACAGTAATGCATAACAGACAAATAAACAAGTTAGGCAGCATGTGAGTGAGTCTCAGTGTGGTAGCATGTGTAACAAACTTACTGGGAAACAGGTCAGTGCTAGGGAACAAGTGCTTCTGGGTGTCATTCAGGCAGGTCTCCTGACACAATCGGTCAGTGTATGTAATAGGCTAAAGAACACTTTTGATTCGGTATTGGCGAATGGAGATGCAGTGAGAGAAATAAGGGTAGAGGACCCACTAGCCAACAGCGATCACCAAACGGTGTGGTATATCACCCTCTGTGGGGAGCCAGAGAAATCAGTAACCTGGGTGTTAAACTTCAGGGGGGTGGACTTTGGAAGGATGCGGGAAAACATGAGTGGGAAAGTGGAGGGCATAAGGCAGGAGAGGGCTGTAGAGCAGAAATGGGATATTATTAGATGCGGGATTACAGAGGCAATGGAAGACCACACCAAGATACAGAGTAAGAGGAGCAGAGCAAAGAGACCATGTTTGAACAGCGTGGTAGTGGAGGTGGTGAGGAATAAATGAGAGGTGCACCAGGGGTGGAGGAGAATGGGGAAAGGATAGGGAAAGGGAGAAGTATGCAAGATGGTCCAGTGAGGTGACCAGAAAAGTGAGAGCAGCCAAGGCTCAAAGGGAGCTGAGACTGGTACAAGGAAATGATGGTGGAGAGAAAGACTTTTTCAGATACATGAGGGAGAAAAGGAAGTGCAAGGAGACAATACTGAGGATAAAAATGAGAGTGGAGTGGATGGAAAAGGGAGAGGAACAGACGGAAGCACTGAATGAATACTTTTGCTCAGTGTTCACGGAAAAAATGGGGTGCTGGTACCACTATGGGCTGGGAGGATGTAGTATACCACCATGGGCTGGTAGGGTGGGGATGGTGGTAGAGGAGGCAACAGATGGAAGAACTGAGGGAGGCAGAGTCCTAGAGGGACTGAGGGTAGACAAGGCACCAGGGCTGGATGGTATCCACCACAGGGTGCTGACAGAGATGGCAGAGTTATTGGTGGAGCCACTGGTGAATATGCACAGCACCTCACTGGAGTCCGGATGTGTCCCACTAGACTGTAAGATGGCACATGTAGTGCCAGTACACAAGAGTGTAGCAAGGGATGAACCAGGTAATTGTCGCCTGGTAAGTCTCACCCCCGTAGTGTACAAATACTTGGAAATGATACTAAAGGAAATACTGGTATCGTGCCTGGAGGACAACAGCATCCAGGATGTGAGGCAGCATGGGTTCATTTTTGTGAAGTCTTGCCCAACCAACCTGATACAGTATTGTGACTCTGTGAATGTTGACCATGATAGGGGTCATGCAGTTGATCTTCTTTACTTGGACTTCAGCAAGGCCTTTAATTTGGTGCCTCGTGGGTGACTTGAGGTGGGGGGGCCAAGGTAACTGGTGTAGGGGAAAAATGATGAACTGGATTACAAGCAGGCTGAGTGTGTGGCTACAATGGGTGGTAGTAGGAGGGGAGCTCTCAACTCCAAGGCCAGTGATGAGCGTAGTCAGAGGGCCCTGTGGTAGGACCGGTAGTATCTGGGCTCTTCATATCCAACATAGCACATGGGGGGAGTGAGCAAGGTAAGTCTGTTCACAGACAAAACCAAAATGGAAGCAGTGGTGGATGGAGTGGAGGGATGAAAGCACCTGCAGGGGGGACCTAGGCAAACTGGAGGAGTGGTCAGAGAGGTGGAAGCTGGGGTTCAATGTAAAGAAATGTAAGGTTATGTACTTCTGGGCAAAGAACACAAGAAGAGAATACTGGCTGTGAGTTGTTCAGCTAGGGATCATTGAGGAGGAAACGGACCTAGGGGTGATGGTAACAGGGACAATGAATAACACTCTCCAGTGCAGTAGAGAGGCTTCAAAAGTGAACAAAATGTTGGGGTGCATAGCAAGGTGATTTTCAGCCAGCCGAAGACAGGTAATTTTGGCCCTCTACAGGTCACTAGTAAGGCCACACTTGGAGTATCATGGGCAGTTTTGGAGGCCACACCTGAAGCATGATGTCAGGTTATTGGAAGGGGTGCAGAGGAGGGCAAAAAAGATGATATGTGGAATGGAGGGGACATAGACTGTGCCAGCAGACTGGGAGAACTGAATACGTACATCCTGGAGGACAGAAGGGACAGGGGAGCACAAGATAGAGACATTCAAGTATCTGAGGGGAATCAGTAAGGGTGTGGCAGATGGTGTGATGGACACCATGGGTGCATGGGGTAAGAATAGAGGGTGGAAGATTTAGAAGGGAAATGAGGAGACACAGTGTCACGGAGATGGTGGTAGCAAAATGGAACGCAGTACCAGAATGGTTGGTATCATATAAATCTGTGGCATGGGACAGGGAACATGGGAGAGTGAGGGGGTCGATAGTCATGCCGGCAATAGAATTCTATGTGTAAGCTGCCTGTCACTGCGGCACAGTGGGCTGGGGTGCTGGCAACATAACTTGCATCACACCGTTGACCCGTGTTTGGGGCAGTATTCGGGGCGCCAGGGGGACGGCAGGGGGAGTTGAGTACTTAGCATCCGTAACACTGCTGACCTCTCCTGGTGTGGTTAGCACTGCTGCTTTGCTCTGCAGTGCCACCCCGTGGAGACTGGAAGCACTGCATGGTCATCGCAACACTGTGAAAACACCAGCAAAGCGTAAACCACTTCCTGATCTGCCTGATGATGGCTGCTGGTCTGCCAACACTTCAAAACCTCTCAAAGCCATGCCCGCCTCAGCTGCAGCCTGGTGCCAGGACAAAAAGTTTGCTGGCTGTCACCATCCAGGGCCTTTCCCCTCAGAGGAGAGGGACACACCTTGGGAAGGGTTAATCCACACAGACTAGGATACGAGGCAAGGAGGCTCAAGGGGGTGGTAGGAGGTTTTTGGTTGCCATGGCAGCCTGCAGGAGTGGCTGATCCAGGAGCACATGGGGTGTGGTGTTGGGGAAATCAGTTATGGAAAACAAAGTTGTGTATGCTGATTTAGAGTCAATTCACTGGCGAAGCATGTAAAAACACTTGTCCATATCATTGTCTTGTACTGTAATCTGCTGCATGACTGTGAATCCTGTTTGAACTCTGACTAAGCCCATTGTTTCTTACCTTTAGAATGTATAGACATATGGCATACTGACGATTTACCTACTGGATATTTCACCAGCTGGGGAAGAAGAACTGAAAAATACTTCCCTCCTGTGTTGTGACCAAGATACAAGAAAAGTTTCCATCTGAGGAATGCACTGGATACATGGATGCTTAGACAAGCGATGATGCGGGACTATGCTTAGACCCTCTTTTTTTGATGAATAACTTTGTATATCAGACTGGAAGAAGTGCACATTCAATGGCTGACACCGTGGACAAGAAACTCACATTTCTTTCTTTGTATTAGTCCAGATAGACAGATTGTTATTAGTATCACTCAGTAGCTTTGTACACCATCACTTTAGACTTGGCTATGTTTTTGTGATATCGTAATAAAGTTTTTATTGATGTACTTATATTGATGTACTTTTCCATAAATGGTGGCATCATCGAAATGAAATCTGTTCTAAAACTGAATGCACAAGACAGCACGTTATGCACTCAATACACCCTTTGAGAAATTGTTGGACTTGCATGCTTTGTAGTTCATACAGGTGACATGATACAGCAGCAAAGGTGCAAAGATGGGTGTGTCTTAATGTGGCATACCACATCACTGAAGCAATGCACAAAGATCTGTTACTTGTCCTCATGCTCCCCACGCATGATCAGTACATGTAGTGTATATGAAAGGACAATGAGAGCAATGTCATGTTTTCCATGACGAGTCCACACAGTGAAAAATGGGCAGTACATGCCATATTCCCCAAAATACTGAAATCTCACTTGGTGTACTTTACATGTATCTACTGGATCAATGTTCATCAAGCTGTCGAGTCATCATCTTCTCTGTTTCGTTGTTCAACAGGCCTGTTTGGGGAACAAAGAGTACAATGTATACAACGGTTGCAATGTACTGATCATTGTTGAGTTCGATTGTGAAACAATCTTCTGATTGGCACATTTTGCATTCCATGCAAGATTGTATCTCTAGACAGCATTTATGACATTCATCACAGTGTATCGTGTTGAACATTCACCACAGTGTACTGTGGTGATGTGGTAGCCGATCAAGGGGCTGCTCAACCTACATATGAACATTTGAAATTACCCGCTGAAACATGCATGTGTGTCTCTCAAGTATGATGGAGTGTGCAGCACTTCGGTGTGTCACACTAAAGCTCTCACCCCACCACTTGCAAACCCCTCCATTGATTTTGCTGAAGTTTCCGTCACTCTCACCCACAGCCCCTACATGGTTGTAACCCTCTATGTGAACTTCTCAACTCTCACATTACTCCTGGACTAATTTTGTCCTGCCCATGTGCCCTATCAACCCTCCAGTAGTCAATGACCAACACACTTCCTGCTGTGAGTTTCTCATACCTGATCTCCCCCCACCACATCCCTACACCGCGCATCCCTTTGGTTATTGGCCCATCACTCTCCATGGTGAATACTGCATAGAAATACTTCTCAGTGTATCCATTGTGTAACCTCTACTGAACTACAGTGATAATTTCTGATTGCTGGCAGGACATGTGTCAAAGAGTGGCAGTTCACATAGTGGTGTGGGCATTGATGGATGGTCAATGACTGCTGCCCAACTAGTATGTGTTGTGATTACATTTTCATTATGATCATAGCCAATCGGGCATGTCACAATTTCTGGGATCAGTCAAAAGTACTCCTTTTCAAGTGCAGTGGTGAACCATGACATAATGCCACCCTATTGGTATTGCATATCAAACAATCAATGACAGAATGAGCACAACTGAAGAATTATCACATTCACTTATGCAGTGATGCAGTTTTTGTTGAACCTGCTCAGGTGTTCCTGCACAAGAACACTCTTGTCTCTCTTCCTGAACCCTGCTGCAATTGGTGTTGGCACAGTCACATTGCTTACAAGTTCTTTTGCCAGCTTGTAGGACGGATATGCCAGTCTTACAGATATGAATTCCGTGATCAGCTCAGACACGTAACCTAGGATACAAACAGAAATGTTGCAATGACTATATAATTTATGACCAGTCCAATGTAGCAACACAACCATGGTCTGACTGAATATACATAGCTCTGTATGACATAACACATGCAGAACAGGTCACAAAGCAGAACAACCAAACCACATGTCTGGATGTGTTTTTTTTTTCACATTTACTGTGCATTTCACATGTATACAGTTGTTTTTGACTGTCAGTCTCCACAACAGCAGTAGCACATGGACACAATTTGCTTCAAGCTGTCTTCGCCACAGAACGCATCTTTTTTCAGCTCACAAAAAAACATGGTGGTGGGGAGAGTTTCAATGGCTAAACAAATGACACCCCAAGAGTCATGATTGGTGTGTGGGTGACTTCAGGCCACCCCCAAACACAGTAAACAAGATTAGGACTACGGTTGATGATGAGGGCAATTTGTTGAAGATGATCTCCACAAACACCAGTCGAATGTCTGGGAAGTGTGAATCTGGGAGCACAGATTATTGTGGTGGAATAGGTTTGGTAGGAATGGTGGAGGAGTAGCACTAGACATCTGGAAGGGAATCAAGGTCACGGAAGGAATGGAATACCAGGGAGAGGTGGAAAGCATATGGTACATGCTTGAAATGAAGGTTACTGTAAAAGTAACAATAAGGGTTATTTATAGACCCCAGTTGAAGAGTGAGTAAGACAGCATTGAGGTAGAGATAGTGGGGTCCAACCAGTGAGATAGTGACCACAGCGCAGAGGGCTTCAAGGACAGAGCAAGGTATGAGGCTAAACAAACTACCACGATGTTCCTAGGCCTCAGTGTGGCTGATGCTCCAATATGGAGATGAGGGAGGCAATTGGGCAGAAGAAAAGGTCATTCAGGGAATAGAAGAGGATGCAGGTGAATGTACAAAGAGAAGCTGAGGGTGGCAGCACAGAGCATTAGGAATGCTAAAGCAGAAACAGAGGAGTGAATTGGTCGGCATGTAAAATATGAAGAGAAGCCATGTTTTCATTACATAGGGGACATGAGTAAGGTAAGGCCTGGAGAGGGTGACTGCATTTGGACTGAGATTCTGAGACAGCAGAGTTTGATAACAGATACTTCAACTTAGCTTTTACAACTGAGGGGGAGGGAGAGGGAACAACACAGAGGTGAAATGGGAAACGGGGGGATCTTAGGCCAATCACTGCAGTATTGGTAAGGGTGAACAAGTACATGGACCCAGATTGCCTACCCCCTGTGAGTTGTCTGGGATATCATGGGGTTAGTAATGGAACCATTGGCAGTGTTGTGTAACTTGTGCCCATATACTGGCCAGGTAGCGATAGAGGTTAATTCCACTCCACCCATATTGTTGCTGCTGGAAAAATTATTAATAAACATTCCACACCAACATTCCACACCTATTTGCCAGCTCACTATCAACCATTATCCACGAAACAGATACTTACCATAAGTGACAGGTACTTTTACTTCTTCAATGACTGCTGCACCACCACATCCCTTTAGGAAAGATAATCCCCACTTCAGTTTTCCGTTGCTGGTCATGCCTTGTGGACTGCAGGAATTCTCATTGAAATGCAGTGCTGCGATCATAATCCTGTTAAGGCAATAAAGAAGAAGGGGTACACCATGGTTATTTGCTTTCACAGGTGTGATTTTTAGTTTTCTATAGTGGCATTACTAACTTGCAAAACCACATACTTACACATTGGACTATGCAGCAATGCATGCCACTGGACCCTGCAAGCACATTTGTGCCATGTGTCCCCGATACCTGCAATTCCCCACTACCAGCATCACTGTGTGGTGACAGAATCATGTTTACCTCCAACAGCTGCCTCAGGGTCATAGGCAGGTTTCTAGCATTGGGGGAAAAACTGTTGTCCAATACCGTGACTGCCCATCTTGTTAGTCACCCATCATTCTAACTGTGCCTTCAGTGTACAATGATGTCACATCAGTCACAGGTTTCATTGTTCTTCTAATCTGTGAGTGCATGCCTGACCACGGGGAAAGCACAAACCAAGATAGAGACTACACCAATAAGGGAACCTTACACAGACTTATAGACAGGCTACAATTGAAGCAACATCAACAGATTATGAGATATGAAATGCATGTGACTGACTTGTGTCATTTACCTGGCCTCCATACTACGATAGAAGTAATGGACACTCTTTGATGCAAAGAAGATAACAACTTTGTGATATGCCTCCAGTGCTGACGTCTGTTGTCCTGGTGAAAGTTTCTGAATGTCCTTGCAGAGTAGAGTCCCACTGATGATGCTGCATAGCTCCTTATGTGCGTTGGTACCTATGACATCATAAAGAAAAGCGAATACATATAAGTGTTATCATCCGCACATAGTACCAGTGCAACACTATAATTTTTTAATTCTCACCATCATTCCTGCTTTTGGGCAAACATTGACATGTAACAGCACAATAAAAATGCAATTATGACTAGAATACAATTGTGGGCTAGGCTGTTATATACTAGTGCTACAGATGTAAACATTGTATGTATGGGTGCACAGTAGTATAAAGTGAAGTGATAGGAAACAATGCAGTCATGGCTTCGGTAGGACTTGTATGTCTTGTTGCATTGTCCATACAGCCTGTGCTACACCACTAAATGGGATGGCCACCTGGCTATAGTTGACCACCATGAAAAAAAATAAACAGAAAATAATCCTGATACCATGTCCCATTCTCTATGTGTTGCTGAGCATGCACATTGTCTGGATTTTGAAAATGAACAAAAACAGTAATGCAAGACTCACGGGTGTGACAGCATGCATTGTGCATGTAAGTATACTAACCTGCTTGTATCCATTCCCTGTCTTCCAGATGACCATTGGCACACTCCAGAAATGTATCACTGTGTCCACTGTGTATATCCAACACATGATAGCATATCGACCTCCACCATGGTACCGTCACCACCATTGCTGCTGGCACACCAGTGCAGATGGTTGCTGATTGATTTCGACCACTCCCCAACAAGTTTACGGTCTTTTCTTTATCCCTTAACCTCCAATTTATTTTTGACACCTGTGAGCAGTGCGAGACAAAAAAAATTGGCTAATTATGCTCCACACTGGAAAGCAAATTTGGACAACAGAACATGTTGTTCCTATCAGACAGTACTGCCAAGTCAAGTACCTTTTGCAGCACGCCAGACATCAAACCAGTGTTGCACATTGCTTTCTGTTTCACGCATATATTTCTTTACAGACACATGGCACTCTGTTGTGAGACTTTCAGTAGTTATTCCAGCTGAACACACAGTTTCCAAGCACCTCTTAAGCCCCTCAAGTTCCATGGCATTTGAGTTGCTTACCTCAGTACTTTGTATAAGTAAAAAATAAAGAAATGGCCAATGTGAGCACAGTTGTGCCAGCTGACAGACACAAAGTGATTATCATATGCAAACACTTTTGACTGCAATTACCTGAACCAGTTTCACATCAACAATTTTTGAGCAGACTAAATCCATTACAGAATATGAGCCAAACTTTGCTGTATGTCCTGGTGAACAACACCGTGCATCACCGCCAAGCCATGCTACATTATTGTCAAATGTCTGTAATAGTTCTGTATGTCTGCGATACCATATTCTTTGCACTGCCGGTATGAGGTAATAGGACTGCATCAAATTATAGGTGGGTAGAGAAATAATTTGAATACGCAAATAATGGAAGAAATTAAGCATCCTACTGGGGCTAGCACCGGAGAAAAGAACTGAACTAGCAATAAGCAGGTTACCAAGTGGCAAAGAATTGTTGCACGGCATATTTTGCCACGTGCGTTTATGCCCTTGCTCACACTCCTGCACCATTAGTGTCATGCTGTCTGCCAGGTGGCGAATGAATACACAACACTTGCCAAGGCATACACTGCATATCTGGAGGAGCGGTAGCAATGAACTCTCAAAAACTATGTACTTTCTCTCATCCACTCCAGACTGGCCAGCAGACAGCTCTGGCAACCTGTGGGTTAAAGAAGAAAAACAAGTATGAAAATCATGACACATGGATTAATTAGGGCTGTCAAGTGATGTTGCGCTAGACCCAACACATACTGTTCAGGAGGGCAGTCGACAAAGGAACACTCGCTATCCGAATCACCAGAATTGCTCCAATCGGGGTCCCGGTCAGAATCATTGTCAAACTCTATATAATCAGACTCGTTGCCAATGTCATCATCAGGCAGCAGTGGTGATTCGTCCATGACTGATGGTGTGATATCACTGAGTAAGTCGCACTGTACACCAACACTTGAACATACTACGGCTGGCAAATGTACTTGTATGCCTCTTTCCACCATCACTGGTGAAGTCTGGGTTGCTCGACTGAAGTTAATCCTCCCAGCTCCCCGTGGCAACTGCTTTATGGTTTGACATCCCTTGTTCACCAGAGTCTGTGTAATAATTCTCACTTGTTTGCTTGAAAAATTACCCCCAAATGGTTTTTGTTTTATTATTTTAAATCCTTTTCGTGCCTCACTAATATCTTTTTTTGTTCAAACAAAAAAGAATCACGTGTCACAAAAAAGGATTTCAGGAAAAACTAAGTCCGAAATCCTTTTTCACTCCAAGGGATTCTTTTTCATTTGAATTAAAAAGGATGACAAAAAAAGATCCCTTGGCACAAAAAATGGATTTCAGGCTGATTTTTTTCTGATTCCTTTTCCATGTCAAGGAATCCTTTTTCATTTCATGTGCCAAAGGATTTCCTGACACAAAAAAGGATTTTTCCCATTTTTCCTGGTGTTCAGTGGTGCCCCTACCCTCCAATTCTGCCCCACTGCTCATTACTTTCCATATAATAGCCTTGATGTCCAGTTGCACCCCCACCTTCCTGTGCCCGACCCTGTTCACTCTTCCTTGGCCCTGGTGTCTAGTGGTGCCCTCTCCCCATCCTCTCTTGTAAGAATTATCCTGACAATAAAAAGATCCCTTCATGCCTTGGTTTTCTTTTTTTAATCTTGAAAGAAAATTCCACACCGATGGTCAAGCCACCTCCTGACCTCCCACTGTGCACCACCACCCTGCACCCCTAGACACCCCATACACCCTCACTTACCTGAGGGTCCCAGTGAAGATGCACTCTCTGAATGAATACATGTCTTGCTGCTGCAACTGGTGACTGCTGTATGAAAATAAGGTATTTCTCATACAGCAGTTGCGCTGCAGCAGGAAGACATGTCTCTCGATCAGAGAGTGCATCTTCACATTGGGACCTCTTCAGGTAAGTGAGGGTGTGGGGGGTCTGGGGGTGCAGGGAGGTGGGTGCACAGTGAGAGGTCAGGTGGGGGGGTGGGTGAGAATCGTCGGTTGACTTTTTTTCCTTAGAGATTAAAAAACATTGAGGGACCTTTTTTTTATTTACAGCATAACTGTTACACGACAGGCTGTGTGTGTTGGGGGCACTAGAAACCATGGAGGAAAAATAATTAATGGGCTCAGGCATGGGAGGGTGGGGGTTTCACTGGACAGCAATGACATTATAAGAAAAAAAAGGTCAGATTATAAAAAAAAGGAATCGAGGTACCAGTTTGTTATTTTCACCATAATTGCAACAAGTGAGGATGGGAGGTTACCACTAGACACCAGGCAGACAAACTGTGAACAGGAAAATGGTGGAATCTCCAACCAGAACCAACTACAAAACCGGCACCAGCACTTTGTTGGATTGGGTACTCACGAACCATCCTGCACGTATCAGGTAATGTTTCTGTTCTCCCATACTCTCTGAGTGACCACTCTCCAATCACATGTACCTGAAATAACCACTACTGCAAACCCCCTGTCAGAAATATCACTAACCATGTCCTCCTAAAAGGACATCTTCCAGAGCTAAAAGCAGAGCTCAAGTACCAAGACTGGACCGACCTGTATGACACTCAGGATGTGGACATAGCCCTTGACCTCCTCAATAAAAATTTAATGCAGTCTATGATAAACACGCACCCATAAAAACAAGATCAGTCAAAAGACTCCACAATTCATGGATTACCCCTGACCTACTTGAGCAACTGTCTACTAGGTATCATCTTTGGCAAGTAGCAAGAGCACATGGCACAGATGCAAACATACAACAATACAAAAAAGCCCAAAATACCTGCACAAAAGTTATCCATCTGGTGAAAAGTTCTTATTACAAAGAAGCCCTCACTGGTTCCTGGAACTCCAGCAAGTCCTTTTGGGACAACCTTAGTGATATCGCTGGAAAGGATCCCAAAACTGCCCCAACTATGCTCACCATTGATGAAGTGCCATCCTTAGACCCCCTTCTCATTGCAAACTCCATGAATAACGCCTTCTCAGACCTGAGCAGTGTGTTCCCTGCTAACTTCTTCAATCCCACCACCACAAAAGACTCACAAAGGAAACCAACCCTTCACCACAACCAGCTGCTTTTTCACTTTAAGAAAGTCACTGAAATGGAAGCCAGAAAATATCTCGAAAAGGTACTTGGGAAAGGAAGATGCAATGGGGACTCCCTAGACCGTAACTTTGTATGCCTAACACTGGAGGAAATCCTAAACCCACTGACTCACATTATCAACCTTTCCCTGTGTCACTCCAAATTCCCCCAATGTTGGAAATCTGCTACAGTTAGACATGTGCACAAAAGCAGGGACAGGACATTGCAAAACAACTACCAGCCGATATCGATACTCCCCCCACTCTCCGAAGCCTTAGAGAGGATTGTGGCCGATCAGCTTGTGGATTATATTAACCAGCACCAACTATTGTGTCCTGAACAACATGGATTCAGGAGTGGACACAGTACCCTCACAGCCTTGCTCAAATTCACAGGCTATCTCTACCATGCATTAGACCAAGGCCACCTGGTTGTGGCAGCCTTCATTGGCCTATGAAAGGCATTTAATATGGTGCACCATGGGCTCCTCTTAAACCAGCTATCTGACATTGATCTCTCACCTGATACCTGGGACTGGTTCAATAGCTACCTGAGCAACCACCACCAATGAGTAAGAATCGGTGAAGTCCTCTCTGACAGCAGACCTGTTAGAGCTGGTGTCCCGCAGGGATCCATATTAGTCCACTGCCTGTTCAGCCTATTCTTAAATAATCTCCTGGCATCCTGCCAGTGTCAAATGCTCCTTTATGCAGATGATGCAGTCCTGTTTACCAGCAACTAAGACCCTGAATTTCTAGAAGCGGATCTACAAAAAGGCTTCGTATCTGCAGAACAGCGGTTTAAGGAACATAGGCTGGTCCTGAATTATAAAAAAACTAAGACTATGATGTTAAGCAAACTCAAAACCTTCCCCCCTTGCAATCACAAATGACTGCAGTTCCACTCTTGAGCTAGTCCAGCATTTTAAGTACCTGAGCATCACAACTGATTCCACCATATCGTATGCCCAGCACATTGACAATACTGTGAAGGCCATCAATACAAGAACTGGGATCTTATACCGACACAGGCACTGTCTTACTCATGAAGCCCTGAACATGGCCATTCATAGTGCTATTGTATCTCTCATCAACTATGGGCAACAGGTATATCCCTTCACCGCATCTCTATTGCCCAAGTAAAGCATGCCATCTCCTCACAGGTGCTGCCAGACATACGCACACCTGTGATCTCTATGCAATGGCAGGTTGGCTGCAGCTTGATGGAAGAATCAGATATCAGATCTGTCTTCTTGCCAAAAAAGTCTCCCTTAACCTTCTGCCAGCTGGGGTACAGAACCTTCTGATAATACCTCAGGGCTCAAAACAGACCAGAAGTGCCACCTCTCAAGTATTCCATGTACCAAGGTGTTGCACTGCACTGGTTCAATGGGGCTTTGCCTATTGTGCCCCTTTCTGGACAAATGCACTACCTCAAGGCATCTCTGACACTGCAACAATTAGTGCTTTCAAGCACAAGCTTTGTCAACACCTACTTGCCATGAATACCTGTGCCAGTCCTCACTAGCTCCCATAAATGACTTTACCTACAACTTGTGAAGTCAGTAATTGCAACCGGTGAAGTCAGTAATCCCCTTTAGCATTTATTCACTCTGTTGATTGTTACCATGGAGGAGTAGTACTGACTCAGCACTTCCCCTACGCTCACTGCCCTTCCTCTATGGAACTACCACACCCCAACCCCAATCTAGTACCCTACCCTCTTACCTCCTTACCTTTCTCCTCCTGCTACCCTAACTCTAGCCCTCTCCGCTCTTTTCTTCCCCTGTAACATAGAAACATAGAATTTGACGGCAGATAAGGACCGCTTGGCCCACCCAGTCTGCCCATTTCCCTACCTACTGGATAAGCAGATTCTAGTTAACCAGCAGCCTACTTCTTCTTACCCCCACCCCCCAGAATTGCCTTATGACTGTCCCATGCATGCTTGAATTCCACCACTGATTTTGACTCCACAACCTCCTCCGGAAGGCCATTCCATGCATCCACAACCCTCTCTGTGAAAAAATACTTCCTTAAATTACCTCTGAGTTGCCCCCCCTCTATCTTCAAATTGTGCCCTCTTGTTCTTGCACACCTCTTTTTTTGAAAGATGCTACCCTCTTGGACTTTGTTGATTCCCTTGAGGTACTTGAAAGTTTCTATCATGTCCCCCCTCTCCCTCCTTTCCTCGAGGCTATACATATTAAGCTCCTTAAGTCTCTCTTCATATGTCTTCTGGTGCAGACCCTGCACCATTTTAGTTGCCCTCCTCTGGACAGCTTCCATTCTGTCTATGTCATTGCAGAGACTGGGACTCCAGAACTGCACACAGTACTCCAGATGGGGTCTCACCAGCTGTCTGTACAAAGGGATAGATAATAACTTCCTGTTTTCTACTGGTGATGCCTCTCCCTATGCATCCCAGTAACCCCCCAGCCCTCCTTGCTGCCCTCTCACATTGCTTGCCCACCTTTAGGTCATCTGATATGACTACCCCCAGGTCCCTTTCCATTTTTGTTGTTGTTAGTATCTCACCCCCCATTGTGTACTCTTCCCCTGGGTTTTTGTTTCCCAGGTGCATTACTCATTCCAATTGCTGTTGTATCCCCAGGACACAGGCATGCATTGTACTATGCCTTAGTAGTGTGTACCCTTGTATAATAAGTGTAATGTGTACCTCCATTTCATATGTATATGTACTTCTGTCTTTGTATTTTGTACCAGTTTGTAATTCAGCTGACGTGGAACCAGTTAACAAGCATCTGCTCAATTGTGTTATCCAAGAATTCAATAAATAAAAATAAAATAAATAAAATAAAATAAAAGGGTCAGACATGGGAGGAGGGGGGTACAACAGGACACCAATGACAATACAAAAAAAATAATTTACATAAATCAGAGGCTGGGGGTGGTGCCACTACACTCCAGGGCTAGTACATGGAAATCAATGGGGACTGCTGCAGATTTGTAGGGTGGGAAGTACCACTGGACACCACTGGCAATATATAAAAAAACTTTTTATACCTGTACATCAGAGGGTGTGGGGTGCCCCATACACCAGGGCTATTATATGTAAATTAATGGGAACCAGGGCAGAACTGGTGGGGGAGGGGGGATTACCACTGTACACCAATGACAGTATTAAAAAAAACACTGTATGGAAATAGGAGGGTGGGGGTGCCACAATATACCAAGGCTATTAAGTAGAAATGCATGGGGACTTGGGCACAGTTGCATGGTAGGGGGTGTACCAGTGGACACCAGGGAAAATAAAAATGTAACTTTTAATAATAAATAAGTAACTCATGTGATTACTGCCACTCCACTATGGTACTTAAGAGGACTGGAGGCATATGGTGGCAGTATGGCTAGGAGTGCAGAGTCCGAAGCACTCTGCACTCCAACAGCAAAATAAGGATATGATTATACTATCTCAAAAAGGAAGGAAATAAATTGCAAAAATCTTTGCTTAATGTACTAGTTAGGGTCAAAGTGATAAAAGTTGGGAAATGTGACATTAAGGTTTCCAACCCTAACAACCCCCCCTCTCTAGCAGCACAGCAGCTGTGAGCTGTGCTCAGGTTTGCCAGGCCTAATGCTCACCCCTTTCTCATTCAGTGTGCACATCTGACCTTATTTAGAGATTGAATAGGATGAGCATTAGGCTTGCAAAGCCTAAGGCACACCCACAGCTGCTGTGTTGCCTGTGGGGATTAGGTTGGAAACCCTAATGCCGCATTTCTCAACTTTTGTTGTTTTGACTCTAACTAGTGCATTAACAATGTTTTTTGCAAAATATGTATATATATATATATTTTTTTTTTCTAATTTAACATTTACAATTTGGTTATTTAATTATTAATTTATTTATTAAACTATTGTATAACCATATCTGATTTGTTTGCTTTAAAGAACACATACTGTACTTGCATGTCACTCTCTCAGGTCAGATGTAAGAACAAAATGTCAGGTTTTGGCCTACTGTATGTAAGTATATTCTATATTCATTGCAAAAAAACTTAGTTAATGGACCAGTTAGGGTTAAAGTGATGAAAGTAGAGATATGTGGTGTTAGGGTTCCCAACTGTAACACCCCATCCACACCTTGCAGGCAGCAACAGGAAGAGCCATTATGGTATCACCTCTCCTGCATCTTTGCAAATCAGGCATGTCCTGTGCCCTTGGATTGTCAACCATAACAGTCACCCTATTCCATCATTAAATAAGCTGAGATGTGTAGAGTATATGAAAATGGAGTGAGTGTTAGGGTTGACAACCCCAAGGCACAGCCCACACCTGATTTGCAAAGACACAGGAGAGGTGAAATTGTTATGTTTTTTCCTGTTGCTGCCAGCAGGGTGTGGGTGGGGTGTTAGAGTTAGGAATCCTAACACCACATTTCCCTACTTTTGTCACTTAAACCCTAACTGGTGCATTAACAAAGTTTTACACAAAGACGTTTCTTACTTTTTTTGAGATAATATAATCATATCCTCCTTTGTCTGTGGGAGCACAGGGCCCTCTGTGCCCTACGCTCTCATCCCTCTGGCCCTGTGCTTGCATGTGTGGCAAAGGAGCAACAATATTGTCAGCATAGCCTTATTACCCCATGTCATGAATCTGGTAGTAAAAATTTTCAAATCCCCACCAAAACGTCATTCTGTGGCATTGAAACATCATTCCATGTCACAGGTGTGAAAACACATTTTGACCAGGATTTGAGAAATTTCAGCTGTGACATTTGTGAGGTGGTGTTGTGGTGTTAAAAAAATGGCTATGTTGAAAATGTGGGTGCAAACTATTTAAAATTACCAAAGTTACAAGCAAGTGTAATACAATCTCAATATGTGCACATAACTTTGCCATTTTTAAATATTCTGACCCTGAATTTTCAACATAGCCTTCTTATGACCCCACCTCATGAACAAAGGTGGTAAAAATTTTCAAATCCTGTGTGAAAGGTGATTTCACCAAGTGACCGTGAAATTGCCTTTTGGGCCACGGTGTAATTCCACCACCATTGTTCATGAGGTAGGATCCCACAAAGGCCATGTTGAAATTTGGGCTCAAAATATGCACAAATGCCAAAGTTATGCACCAAAGTTCAAAACTCTATTGAAATACATTGAACCACATTTACCTTAGTTTCTCTTATTGCAGTCGGTGGTTGCAGCAGCAAGACATGTCTTCAATCAGACAGAGAGTGGATTTTTGCCCTGTGGCCAATTCAGGTGAGTGAGGGTGTGTACTGAGATGTGTAGGGTAGTGGGTGCTGAGCGGGAGGTGGGGGTTAGATTGGCGAGGGACTGTTTTCTTAAAAAAAAAAAAAACAATGAGCCAGTCACTGTTTATAAAACTGGGGAAATGTCTCCACATTACACTTGGGATTATTTGTGGGTTCATTCATGGCTTTGTTCTTGGTTCTGTTTGGTTGCAACCTGTGGAAAAACAACAACGGTTAATAAGTATAAGGTGTAAGGTGGAAATTACACAAATAACTGTAGTCTAAACAAACCAAACCCACAATTGATTGAGGCGATTGCCATATGCTTTTTTATTCCAACCTCAATGTAACCTCCTACACAGTCATTTTGTCTGGATCCTGTTCCTGGAAACTAGCCTCTAGCTATCTAACATGCTGTCCTTTTTAAAATGTTCCATTTTCAGGTCACCTTATACTCCTGCTATCTCTTTCTCCAGTTGAGCAGACAGTATTCCAGCATACCAAGCTGTAAAATGCTGTTTTAGTCAGTCTTTAAAGATTTTTTTTACAGAAACATCAAGGGGTTGGAGGGAGTGAGTGCAGGAGGCAGGGTTGAACACTGGCATAACAATCCACTGTTCAAGTTTATGTACAATGGCAGGAGTTGTGTGAGCCCAGTAAAGGTCCATAATCAGTGATGCTTTCTACTCAGCTGGTAACCTGAAGTACAGTTTCGAAAATTCACAAAAAAATAAGTTAGCAAATAACTAGTGATTACCTTTCATTAGGTAATGGCTAACTAAAAAGTTAAGTATTAAGCTTGTCCATTGGTTGAGGAGTTTTTCTCAACTAATGTTTAACTTTTGCCATCTAGCAATTAGTTGGGAATTTTTGTTTGTTTATTTATTCATTAGGTGAGCGATGAGTCTGAAAAATACTGTCGCTAGGAATAATTGAAATTTGCGACTTAAACATAATCCTGCTTGAGAGTTAGTTGTTTATATGACTTAGAACATTTCTTAGTTGTTCTACATGAAATGCAAGAAATGGCTCAGTTATTAACTGCTTGAGATTTTAAGTTAGCATATTTTGCAGTCACTAGCTACTTGATAATGGACTCACCTGTCCAAGAGTAGGGTCTATTTTCGGGGCAGGATTCACAAAAAGGATGCACCCAATGCATCCGAGATGTGCTAGCGCAACCCCAACTTGTGTACTGGCATGATTCTGGCAAGGGATTGAAGCACATTACACACCACCCTTAATGTTAAGTAATGCATCTGGAGGGGTTGTGCAGGGGGCGTGCCCATGCATATGGTGCACAGCCCCATTCATAACCCACAATGGAGGCACATCCCCCAGAGCAAGTCCAGAGATGCGCCTCCTCAAGATAAGTCTGCAACAAGTAGAGTAAGTGGGTGTTCACCCACTGGCAGGCTGCTGAACTGCAGATAGCAGCACATCAGCCTTCCAACTATGGCAGTCCAGTGCCCCCTTCCCTGCTTGCTATCCCAATTGTATGCTGCACACTGCAGGAGTAAATAAAAAATATGTGAATCCCCTCTCTGCCACCCCGACTATATGCCACACACTGCAACAGTAAATGAAACATATATAAATCCCCTCCCTGCCCACCACTCTGATTGTATGTTGCATACTGCTGCGGTAAAGGAATAATAACTGTCTCCTCCCCCAACTAGCTTGACCTGATTATACATTCAATGTAATTCCTTAAGTCAACCCGGTGGTCCAGTGGACCGGCCTCACCCACTCAGGCTCCTCTGCCCCACCCTGCTCCCCATCACATCATGGTCCTAGTATCAGTAGGCAGCTCAACCCACCCACATTCTTCCACAGCCACCTGCCAATGGAGCTGTCTGTGAATGACCGCTATTGTATACCTGAAAGCCTATTGGTGGATCCTGCCAACCGATGGACTTGCAAAGTGTACGGTACCCTGTCATTCACAAAGTTTCACAAGTGTCAAAAGATTGGAATTAAGCTGGAACACCAACATGCACAACATTCACTCTGTCTGAACAATGTTGGATATGCCTGATCAATGCTAGAACTGCCTCCACAACCCTCAGCCACCAGAAGAAACACCACCATCCTACCTGTCCTATGTGGTGGGGGGGTTGCAGTCTTATGCCCTGGTGACTTCCAAAGTATTGAATGGCAGGAGAATAGGGGAGATGATTACCAGCTATGCACCCCAAACCATTTCCCTGTTACAGAATAGCAGGTGGGGTGGGGGATTTCTAGTCTTATACCCTTGATCAATACCTCTGCCTGGGGGTAGCCATATTTTCCCCAATCACTGCTTCAGAATTGGAAGACATACTTCCCGAGGATATTGCATAGCCTTTGTGATTCCAATTGCTGCACCTCTGCTACACAGAGTTTTTGGGGGCGGTGTAGGTGTTGCCAGTATTCTTTGCTCAGCTTGAACAATTTTGTTCCCCCCCAGCAGTCTAACCCTATTGGGCACTTTTATATTATAGTTTAGATTTTGATCTGTTCCATGCCTGCACTGACTGTCATTAGGACTCCTGCACAGCAAATGCTGACACCGTCTCTGCTAGATTTCTTTTCCACACCCCAGGCAATATCCCAGAAAGTTTGCCTGCATAAAGCATTAAATAAATATTAAATTATATTCTATGATCCTCTGAGACTCATGTGTTGTGGACAAGACTCCAGCTTGTCAGCCTGGAACAGCACATTTACATACCTGGAGTCATCTTTTTTATATTATCTTGTTTCTCATGGAACTTGAAAGAAATAAAGATTGGCCAGGAAGCTTTGCAGTGTTGGAGTTCTGAGAACTGCAAGACTGGTCAGGAAGTATTGCAGTGTTGGACTTCCAGTCCAGTAGCCCACAAACGCAGAACTTGAAAGAATGTGGAAATGGTTGATGAAAATGGGAGGACATATGGGACATAGTGCATTGATTTAATGCAAAAAATCAACCTCAAGGAGTTAAACAAGGAGTGACCAGAATGAGTCGGAATAAAACAAGCAGAAGTGACATCAAGCTTTCTGTAGGTGAGTAAAAGCAGGAAGGAAGTATGTGGCAGACTGCGATCCTTGATGTACAGTTGCACATCAAATTATGGTGAGAGTACCATGCTGTTCCCTCAATTAATGGGAAATTTAATGCAGGGCCATTGACAGCTGGTATTTGTACAACCCCCCCCATGCCCTCTGGGCCCACCGCACTTACTCTCCTGACAACCTGGTCAAGCAATGACAAATTGGGTTACCTTAACTGGTATCGTCTGCACTCCCATTGCATGTAAACCTGACTCACTCACTCACTGTCTATGTATGCCCTAGCTCTTAATTCTCCCGGGTCACCTGTAACCACCCCAGGGCTCATGTGTTGTTTTTTACTGACTGTCATTCCTCTATGTATTCTGATATTTCACTGTATGTAAAAGTTGTATTAGTCACTTCACTGTATGTAAAAGTTGTATTAGTCACTTCACTGTATGTAAAAACTATATTAGTCACGTCACTGTATGTAAAAGCTGTATTAGTCACTTCACTGTATGTAAAAGTTGTATTAGTCACTGTACCTGTAAAATTCAAGTCTGTAACTCTCCCGGGTCGCACCTGAAAATAGGCACTTGGATGTCTAGTGTGACTTACCCGGTAAACAAAAGCAAATAAATAAATAAATACATTTCCTTGAACCCTCTGCTTTTTTTTTTTTACTTAACCACCAACTGTGACCCCCCCCACAAGCAACTGTAGCGTGGTATGCAGGGTTGCCTTGTGCTACCCGACTTCTTCCACCCTCCTGTACCCCTGGCAGCATGACTCATGGTTATCCATCGCATGCTGGCCACTGTTGCAGCCGCAGCCTGTCTTTCTCTTGCTGAGGTTACAAACATGATTCACAGGTGTTCTATAGGAGGGCAGGTGTGCTATGGGAGGGAAGCTTCCAATAGACAGTTGTGACACCCCTCCCTCCTGACCTCCGATCCTGGGACCCAGGCTTGGTGCATGAACCTGGGTCGCCAGCACAGAGAGCAAACACCTTTGCTTGGCACCACAGAGTCACCCCTGCATTTAGTAATTATTAATCTTCTGTAATCTGCAGAAGAAGAATACTGCCTCTAGGACTACTTAATTTTAAGAAGTATTCAACTGTAATTGTTTTTAATAGTAAATTAATACTAATTATAATATGGGCACCTTAAAAAGTGCAATCTGATTGGTTAAGTGACTGTGCATCACCATACATTAATCTGTGTTATACCAACAGCTAAAGTGAGTAGGTGTTAGTTGAAATCCCTACTCACATCTAGTTGTTAGGTGCCAGATCTAGTTAATGTCAGAGAAAAATTTCTTCTAAACGTCGCCATGTTGTTCTTGGTGTTTAGCGAGAGTGTCATAATATATTCCCCACTCACCCACCCACCCAGTGGACACTGTAGTATTGGGCAATGGTTGAAAATGCAGCAAATATATGTACCTGAAACACAGGGTATGATAGTAGTGTGACCCGATGAACAGTGTCTTAACCGAGTAGTGCAGAAAACAGAAGTTATGCAATAAAGCAGCTGTGCTCTGATCAAGGAATTGCAAAAGCGTGCTCTTCCCATTTGGTAATGTGGCAGAGAAGGGACACAAGTGTATGAGGGAGACAATGCAGCCACCGAGTCGTGGAAGTCTGTTCTGGGCATTAAATTGTCTGCCCGTAGCAGAATTAGTGGAGCACAACCACAACATAAATATCCCGATCGAGATGCAGCAACAGAGACAGAGAGACAGGAACCACTATTAAACCCATGTGTGTTAGCTGTGTGAAAAGGTCGGCCCCGACATCATGTAGACAGAGACAGCAACAGAATAAGCAGGTACTGCAGCAGACACTGTGATGAACTGATGCTGAGGTGTGTTTCTGTGGTTTGGGGGGGTGCGCACCAGTGAGCAGCGAAAGGAAACGGAGACCACATCAGCGTGACTCAATCACTGTACACACGGCATGTGAAGAAGAGTAACTGCAGCGTCCACTGTCTGTATCTGTCTCTCTCTGTCTGTCATTGAATTTGTTGCATAGTGCCGGAGTCAGTGTCGTACTTGTGTCCCTCAAGTTAGATAGTATATTGAGTGACAGACAGAGTGGCATCGTTCATTATCCCTGGTACTTCAGAGTCACAATGAATTATTGATTTACCAAGTGCCACGAGTGACAGAGACAGAAAGACACAGACAGACAGGTGGAGCATGGAGATACAGCAATATCATAAGACAGGATCAAATGAAACATGTTGCAATCTCCTGGTTGTGATTTCCTGCAGAGTGTGTAAATCATGTTGTTTTGGCACTGTGCATGACAGGAGAGGGAGATAAAGTGGATGCTACAGTGCCATGTTTTTGCATAGTGTTATAACACCGAACAGTGCATATATACTGTAGCCATGTGCACCAGTATTAGCAAGTTAGTAGTAGTTGTGGTGGCAGAACACATAAAATAGTTTCATGTTTTCCTAAGTTAATCATAGTTTCTTAACTTTTTTTGGATCTCTGGTGACAGCCCATGTTATAAGCGCAATAACCCACTTCAGGGTGTGTGGTTATTGGGGATTAATCAACACCCCTGGTACTGTGAGGACACTTGGCCTGCAGCCGCATGCCTCAGAACGCTCCCAGAGTGCTGATTAATCCCCAGTAACAGCACACCTCGTCGTGGGTTACTGCTTACATGAATATTTTACACAGGCTTTAGAAGTACAAATTATTGAATACTTTCAAATGATAATGAAGACTTTCCAATACTACTTTTGTTTTGCCCAGTCGGGTGGTGCTGAGGTTTGAGGCGCTGGACGTCACATCTCATGCCACACCAGTGATCCGAGTTCGGGAGCGAGCTCGGGTGCCGGGGGTTGGCAGGGGAGGGATCGGATTGAGCACCCTGCGGGGTGGCTATCCTGTCCCAGGGGGAGGGCAATGGGATGCCCAGTGCTCTGGTGGCCCCGTTGAAGATTGGGGGTGCTGCAGAAGCATGGGTGGCATGTCACAGCATGCCTGACCCTAGCAGGGTTGCCGTGCACCAGGTGTTGGGGGTGTGCATGCAAGGGGGGAGGACAGAAAAAGGAAATAGCCAGCTAGAGGGATAGGCAATGACGCCTATCCTCCATCCCCAGTGCTGGGTCCATCTCAGCCGAGCCTCATCGCTCCCTCACCCAGGCCCCACCTGCTTGCCAGAGTTTGCCTAGTAAGGAGCCCAAGTACGGAGTTGGGCTACCCTCCCCAGACGGGTTAAACCTGGGGTGCTGGCAGCGGGGGGAAGGAGAGAGAAGGGCACAAGAGACCGTAGAGGATCTCAGGCAGGCAGGCACAAGGAGAGGATGCCTGAGAGAGTTCTCCCAAGCTGAGACTGGAGGGAAAAAGAGTTGAAAAAAAAATAAAAATACTACTTTTGTTTTATATGCAAGCTTGTTAATTTTCATTCTGATCATGGGGCATAACCTTGATTTTTATGCATTGTAGATGATAGGAGCATACATGGGATTCATTAGCCCATGAGTGTAGACTAGGGGAGTTCACTGAAGAGTCATATAATTTATTTATTTATTTGTCTTTGGTAACCGGGCAAGGCCCACTAGGCACAAGTGCCTGTTTTCAGGGGTGACCTGGCAGCACTGGGCGGTTAAGTGACTTGCTCAGAGTCACACAGTATGCAAGTGAAGGTTGTGAGAATCAAGCAAAGGTCTGATCTGGTGGATGTACCAAGCTCGTTCACAGCTCGTTACTCTAACCTCTAGGCTATACTGCCATTTAAACTAAGCAAAGAGGGGTCTGGATTAAAGACTCTCTGGAAAGCAAATAAGGGAGGCTGTGGGCCCCAGGATAAGTGCGACACAATGGGGGTTGAAACACCTCTGGGAAGGGGGCTGGGGAAGTACTTTATTGGAGGGGGCTTGTAACAAACGCTAGGAGCCTAGCTAATAAGATGGTGGAATTAGAGGCCATCATTCAGGATGAGGAATTAGACTTAATTGTAATCACAGAGACATGATGGACAGAATATCACACATGGGAGACAATAATCCCTGGATATAGACTGTTTAGGAAGGACAGGGGGGACAGGAAGTGAGGGAGGGGGTGGCTCTATAAGTTAAAGGACAGGTGAATCCCTAAGGCTAGGGGTGGTATACAGACCATCTTTGTAAGGGGAGGAAGAGGAGAGAAAACTGGTGCATGCTATAGAAAGGATAGCCATCAAAGGAGAAACACTACCAGTAGGTGACCTAATTCTCCCGGATGTGGACTGGCTCATTCTGGAGGCCACTTTGGCAAGGAGCAGGGTATTTCTGGAGATGCTGCAGGGTGCATTCCTGCAGCAGTTGGTCAAGGACCCAGGAAGAAGAAACAACCTGCCAAATATCCTAACAAATGGGGAAAGTGTGGATTAGGTTGGGGTGGGAGAGGCACTAGGCAACAATGACCACAAGATGGTTCAGTTTAGCATTAGAGTGGGGAGGAAAGTAAGATGCACAACCACAACAGTCCTGGTCTTGGACTTCAAGAGAGTAGACTTTGACAGGATAAGACAGCTGATGAGGAAGGAATTAATGGGTATGGAGGGTTTAGACAACATGGAGCTAAGGGGAATTTTACAGACTTTGATGTAGAAAGCAATGGATTTGTGCATAAGGCAGGTAAGGAAGGGCACAAGAAGGAGAAGACCTCTGTGTTTCACAAGGGAGGTGGTAAGGGTGATAGGGGATAGGAGGAGAGCCTTCTGAAAATACAAGAGAATGCAGAAAGAAGGGGACAGGGAAGCCTATAGGGAGAGGAGGAGGCTCACTGGGAAGGAAAGACGGACAAGGCAGAGAATGAGGAGAAAAAAGCAAAACATGCCATGAGAGGGGACAAAACATTTTTTAGATATGTGAGGAATATTAGGAAGGCTAAGCAGGGGATTATTTACAAGGCTAAAGGGAGAGGGAAGAACTCAATTTGAAGAGAACAGTAAGAAAGCAGAAGAAAACAAGTACTTTTGCTCAGGTTTCACAATGGAAGGTGAAGGAAGGAGTCCAGAGCTCAGGCTAAGAGGGAGGTGGGGCAATGGGATTAACCTGTCCATTCAGAGTCAAGAGGGTTATGGAGAAACTAGGCAGGATTTGGGTAGATAAGGGCATGGGGCTGGACAGGCTGCACCCTAGAATAACCAGGGAGTTGGTAGAAGACCTGGCTTCCTCATTGACAAGGCTGTTCAACCTGCCTCTGGATTCAGGAAGGGTGCCAGAGTACTGGAAGAAACAAATGTCATGCCATTGCATAAGGGGGCATCAGGGATTAGGAAGAAAAATTAACATCCTGTCAGCCTCTCCTCTGTGGTTGGGAAGGTTATGGATTCACTCATTAAGGAGAGGGCGATTGAATACCTGGAGGAAAATGTGCACCTAGATGACAGACAGCATGGATTCATGAAAAGGAAGTCATGCCAGACAAACCTACTTTAATTCTTTGACTGGACAACACAGAAAATTGACAAAGGGGGGACAGTGGATGTGGTCTACCTGGATTTCAGCAAGGTATTCGACACCATCCCCCACAGAAGGCTAATGAACAAGTTTGAAAGCACAGGTATGGGTGATAAAATAACCAGGTGGGTAGAGTACTGGTTGGCAGGAAGAAACTATGGAGTGGTGGTAAACAAAATGTACTTGGAGATGGGAGGTGAGATGGGGTACCCCAGAGATCAGTACTGGGTCCCCTCCTGTTCAACATATACATAGGGGACATAGCACAAGGACTGAGAGGGCAGGTGGGCATTTTTGCAGATGATAGAAAGATCTGCAACTCAGCAGGGGGGGTGGAGGACATGAGACATGACATGAGGATTTTATAAGGATGGGCAGAGACATGGCAGTTGAAGTTGAATGTCAGAAAGTGTGCAGTGATTCATTTAGGGCACAACAACCTGGAAGCAAGTCATATGCCAGGGAGTGAGACATTAAGATGACAGAGCAGGGAAGGATTTAGTAGTAATAGTATCCAGCAACCTCAAGGCAGGCAACCAGTGCAGCAAGGTGGTGGGAATGGCAAATGGGATGCTGTTGTGTCTTAGCAGGGGTATCATTAGCAGGTGAAGAGAGGTACTTATGCCCCTTTACAAAGCAATGGTAAGGCATTACCTGGAGTATGGAGTCCAGTTCTGCATGTCACATCTACACAAGGACAGAGACCAGTTGGTGGGGGTTCAGAGAAGGGCAACTCCCTGAAGGGAGTAATTAAGGTAGGCCCAAATGGGATCCTTCAGAGGGTGGAGGGAGAAGTCACCAGGGGTCACAGTCGGAGGCTGGAAGGTTCAGAGGGGAAAGGAGGCGGTACTTCACTGAAAGTGGGGTGGAACCATGGAATGCATTGCCTGAGGAACTGGTGGAGGTATCTACGGTGGGGGTTCAAGAGGGGTTGCGACAAGTATAGGAAGGGTGAAGATGAGGAATGCTTGTCTGGGGTGGAACCTTGGTGGGGGAGGGGCGAGCATGGGAGGAACCAGGAAGATAGTAACGGTGTCCCTTCAGGGTATTAATTCCCTAGCAGACTCAATAGACCATGAGGCCCACTCTGCTGTCATTTTAGTATGTTAGTATGTAACTAAGATGTTGCATGGAATGCTGGGCAAACCGTACAAGCTGAGATGCAGGGAACGTTGGTTGTACTCCTTGGAAACTAGAAGGGAGAGAGGGGACATGATCAAAATGTTCAAGTGTGTCAAGTGGATCAGTATGGTTAAGACAGGTAACCTAATTCACAGAAAGGACAGTGTAGTATCAAGGGGCTATAGCCTGAAACTACAGAATGGAGATTCAGCCAGGGAGATGTAAGAGGACAGTTCTTCACAGAGAGGGTGGTGAAAGCATGGAACAGACTTCTGGAGGTTGTGTTAGGGTCTAAAACAGTGACAGAATTTAGAATGCAATGGGACAGGCATAAGGGATTGTATAGAAATACAAAAGGGACTGCAGAGAAGGGGACAAAATAAACAGAGTGGGAAGGGCAAACTAGATGGGCCAGAGGGTCTTTTTCTGCCAACAAGATTCTACAATTCTATGATTAGTAAAGCTACCAACAGTCCCTATTTTCCCAGGACAGTCCGTATTTTAGGCAGCATGTCCTGGTGTATCCACAAGTTTTGCGAAATGTCGCCTTTGTCCTGGTTTTTGCTTACCTGTCCCAGTTTTGTCCCTTTTTTTTTTTTTGCTGACTGCTAATCTGTGGGTGACAGTTATTTCAGCACCACTGTGGCACTGCTCGGGCTGGACAGCAGTTTGCAACTTCAGCCCCTGCATCTGTGTTGCACCGAAAGCATGTCAGCTGAAGTACAGTAAAGCATGTTCCTTCCTATTATATTAGACTGGTGCAAACAAGCACATGTGGATGTCTACCTGCCAGCAGCTGAGAGGGACTCCAGACAGAGAAGAGACTAGCAGTAGTGAACCAAAGTACCTGAACCTGATAAGCTGTAGGGAAGTGTGTGAAAACAATCTGGTGTGGTGGTGGGAGTCACTGAAGTGAAGTTTGCTCAGCAAGTGAAGTGAGTGTAAGTGGGTTGGGTGAGACTATCAGGAGGAGCAATACATGCAGCTTGAATGTCTGATCACAATTTAACACAGGTTTGCTTCTAATGAACTTTCTGTACATCATGATTTGGAACTTGCTGCAGCAGAATGACGTATTGTTTTAATCTGGATGTTTGCTATTGGTGTTATTGTAGGGCGACATGGCCAAAGCAAGCAGCAAAAATTAATTTTGTGTAGCATGGGTCTGCAGAGACGCCCGTGGGAATGACACGGGGGGGGTTCATGGTCAGGATGGACCGTCCCAGTTTTAAGCCTCGGAAAGTTGGTAGCTTTAGCCTCCTAGCTCCTTAATTACCTTAGTATGATCACTTGTTTTTCAGTATCTTTTGCTCTATCAAGAATACTAAGAAAGACATTAATACATCTTAGTCAAACTGTAATGCTCTTCAAAGTACATTTTTTAATACTACTGAATCATAAATGAAGATTACAGTCAACTGAGTAGTTCAAGGATTTAACCAATCAAGGCTGGGTACATTACCATGCATTTCAGTTCTACTAAACAAGGAGACATGAAACAATCAGCAACACCAATGAAGTTTAGAGAAGGTAAGTAATCGTAAAATGTGTGTTTTTATCTAGAAATAATATGATGCAAAAAAAGTTGGCAGTGTCTCTTTAAAAGTCTATACTGAACTACATTTTCCAGAAGTATTCTCAATCAGTGAACAACATTTCCCAGCTCACTTCCTGTCTCTGTCCTGCCTGAGCAATAGCAAGTACATGAGCAGTAGCTGTGGTCTCCATTTTGAAGTGGTGTTGCCTGCAGCAGTCAAGATTTACATGTTAAGGTAAGTGCTTATGTTTGAAAAGTATATATTTTTTAACTCCCTGAAATGTTAAATATATTAAGGGACTTATATTACTCAGGTTTTGTTGCTTTGTAATTGAAATATTGTGCAAATTTCACAATCAGTAGTTTGTTATGAAGAAATGTTCTCTGCTCTGAACTCGTGGCTAAAAATCTTTGACAAGTCTGTAAAATACACAGTTTATTTTCAATCAAATCACTCCTTAAAGTGTCTAGTGTGCATTGTGCCTCTAGATTACTCATTATTTATGGAATTTTTTTAATGAGTTAGTTGCTTTAAAGTGGTGTCTGGGGGTGGGCAGCAGGGGTAATTATAGCAGAACGATTGTATAAATGAGTAAATTCAGAATGTATTTTCTGTGTGTATATCCATTCAGCAGTCTGTTTATCTTTATTTACAGAGAAAAGACTACATTTTTTTAATCTGAGAAAGTTTGGTGTGTAACCTGGAGATTGATAAAGGAAGATTTATTTACTGCAGATATGAGTGTGTGTGTTGGGGGGTGGGGGAGAGCAGGGTTTTTGCATTTTAGTATTGTATTTGATTAAAACATTTACATGTGTTTAATCCATTTTGTAATCTAGGTATTAGTGTTCTTGTATTTTTTTTCCTTTTGCTGCTGCTGCTGATCGCTTTTATGCATGTGGAAGAATTTGAGTAATTTTCTTATGTCTGAAAAGCATTGATTCTTTGAATTCATATAGGTGTTCATTTCAAAGGCACTCATGAATTTATATTTTACATCATGTTAATGTCCCACATATTTTTTTATTCCACGTTGAGAAGTACGGGGTCCAAGGTTGCGGAAAGGTGATTGAGGGTGGGGTCTAGTTGTAGGAAGTGGTCAGGGTGAGGTTCTACTCTGGAGAGAGGGTGGGTCCTGCTGCTGGGAATGGTTTCTACCTGGGTGTCCAGCTCCAGGGAGGTTGCTCAGCTTGGGGGGGGGGATCTGGTCTATGGGTGGTAAAGAACACAGGGTAGAACTACAGGTAGGGTTGTCTGATAGGGGAGGCTAGTCCAGGGCATGAAAGAGTGAGCCAGCAGCAGGAAGGGTAGCTGGTGGGGGGGGGGACTAGTTTAAGATTGGAAGTGAGGTCCAGCTGCAGGGTGGGTGGTCAGATGGTTGGGCTGGTATGGGGCTTCTGGTGGATCCAGCTAAAGATAGAGTGGTTGACTGGGGACTGCTGGTACAGGGGCTTGAGGAGGCAGCTGAAGAGATGTCTCCTGGAGTGGAGGCTGGGGGGGGGGGGTTCTCCAGCTGCATGGAGGTTGTATGGCATGTAGTTGGAGGGTGGTCAGCTGGGGAAGAGTCTGGTCTGGAGACTGTGCAGTGCTCTAGCTCCAGTGAGGTTGTTCATCATGGGAGAGGCTAGGGCTGGAAGGGTTGTCCAGCTGCATCAATGATATTCTGTTGCCTGGAAGGATGATCTAGCAGAGAGGAGAGTGGTTGACTGTTGGGGGGTGTGGTGTGGTGGCTGAGGCTGAAGAAATTAAACAGCGTAGGAGTATCCAAAGTGGTGAGATTAATTAGAAGCCGGTTAACTAGTCAGTCCTTCAGCTCAGCAGTAACGCTGTGGCCCACGGCACAGGCAATCTGAGTTCAGGAATGAGCTCACATCAGTGGCTCACTGTGAGGGTGGAGGGGGAGGAAGGTAAAGTGATCTAGGAGATGCTCTCTTCTGGAGAAGGAGGACAGCCAGCTTTGCTGTAATACTGCCAGCTGAGTTACTGCAGGTGGCAGCCCAGTCAGGAGCAGCTGATGGGTGGGAAGACATTGGCTGGAGTTGTGCTACACATCTGTGCATGTGTTTGTGCACGTTTACTGCTCATGTCCTAGGGGAAGGAAGAACATGCGAAAGTATCCTGGCTATGTAGGCAGCTCCTCCACATACTGGATCCATTCTACAGCAGAGCAAGTCCTGGCAGGCACCAGTGTCATAGTGTTGTAGCTGAACAGAAGGGGGACAACCAGAGAAGCAGGTGGAAAAAAGGGTGATTGTGTAGATCCCCGGCTGTGTTGCGCCTAATAGGTGCATTACGGTATGCTGAAATGCGCTCGGGACTGCTCTGCTTGAAAAAGAAAGATTATCAGAGCAACTGCTAATTACGGGTTAAAATGCTTAGAATTGCTTTGTTGGCAACAGAGATGGATGAAAATGGGTCCATTTTAATCTCTGATATCACTCTTTCTGTAGGGGTGCCCCCCTACACCTCCAGGTGCAGGATGAAGCTGTAACTGTAAGTCAATATTTGGAGCACCCGTGGGGTGTGGGGGGCAGAGTGTCCCCACAGAGCGAATAATACCAAAAAAGGTGTTTCTTTTTGCGTTGCTGTCACTCAAAGTGAACCTGTTTTTAGATCACTGATATCCTTTCTTTCTGTGGGGGCACTCCGCACCCACAACCCCCGAGTGCTCCGATGAAGTTTTGAGTTACAGCTTCATCTGTGCACCCAGGGGCGTGGGGGGTGGAGTACCCCACAGAAAGAAAGAATGAAGTTTTGATATGTGAATGCAATTTTTGCAATAATGAGTTTGATTCTTTATGTGGGGGCGCTCCACCACCCACACACCCCCCAGTACTTCGATTTTCCTTTTGCTGCCATAAGTTTTTGTAATTGCTGCTATGTTATCTCAGAATGTGCTTTTGGGGGCAATGTATTGATTTTTCCAGGTGCAGCTGTGTTTCGGCATTACAACATCACCACGTCGGAGCCATAAAACACAGACTTGTAGAAAAAGCGCAGCAACCGGCTGGATATATACACAATCCCCGAAAAAAGAATAGTAGCTGGGGGGAAATTGTTGGTACATGTCTGGCTTCTTGTCCACATTACAATCCCCCCTATTTATGACATTGGTACCTCCACAACAAATTGTCATATAAACAGAATTGTGATGTTAGGTACAGACAAGCATCCATAGCAGAATGTAATTAAAGAATAATGGTGGGAATTTCAGAAAAAAAAAACATTAACTATAAAAATTGTCTAAATATTAAATTTTTTCAAACCTACACACTTGTTTTCGTCACCCTCCCACCCCCGAAAGCTGTAGCACCCGATTAAGCTTTTGGGATATTAAAGTAATTGTTTCCTGCAGTTTACTTTATTTTAAACAGAGATGAGAAAGAAGTGTCTCAGCTGGGGCATAAATATATGCAAACTACACTCCTGTGTGATTGTTACAAGTAAATATTTATCTTTCTATTGTGTTGTGCATTTGAGAAAGAGTAATGTGTTCGAGGACAGCCCAGGTTCCAGTTGTCTCAGTGGTACAGCTGGTCAGATCAATCAGAATGGTATTCTGGGAGACCTGGGTTCAAGTCCCAGCTGAAGCACTTATTCTTTCTTACCTCAGTTTGTATGTGTTCCATAAACTATGCACATCACACTCCTGTGTGATTGTTACTTTATTTTAACTTTGTAGATTCTGCGATCATCAAACATGCTGGATGCTACGCAGTTCCATTTTATGTCATGGTGTGGCGCTGCACCACTCAACCCAATACAAAATGTATTGGGGAGAGCGATGTGGCTCTGCACCATGACATGAAATGAAACTCCGCAGCATCTGCCATGTTTGGTAATTGCAGAATTTACAAAGTTAAAATAAAGTAAGTAAACTGCAGGAAAAAATGTTTTTACTATCCCAAAAGCTTAAAGGGACACTGTCAACCCCCGTTGGTCTCAAAGTGTCCCTAGTTTAAAAATTCTGTAAAGATTGTTTATGTAGCTGGTAGTTTGATTCTGACTCTAATTTTCTTTTAAAAAGTAAAAAACAGACTGCTCAACATACTGGTGTTATCACACCAAAACAAGCTTGTTTACATTCCTCGATGAACTCCAAATGCATCTTTCCTGAACTTGGGAACACCCACAAAACAGTTTAGCCCCTCATGATGCAGTAGGAGTTCAGAAGGCTACTGCCTTATGAGTGACGGCACTGTTTGGGTGTGTTTCTAAGAACAGAACCAGGATTGTAAACAAAAACAAAGTTGTTTATAAATATACATTGTCATGCATTTCAGTTCTAATAAGTAAGGAGACAGACAAAACAAACAGCAACATCAGTGAATTTTAGAGAGGGTAAGCAATCATAAAATGTGAGGTTTCAACTAGAAATAATATGATGAAAAACAGGTTGACAGTGTCCCTTTAATCTGGGGCTAAAACTTTCAGGGTTCAGAGGGTGACAAAAATGAGTGTTTTCCTTTAACTGCCTAGTTACTAAGGAGAAACTGCAGACAGTGTGGTGGTGGTGAGGGTTGAAGCTCTGGATGCCACGCTGATGATCTGGGTTCAGGGTCGGAATCCGGGTCTCCGGGGGGCCAGCAAGAGAGGGAGGGGATTAAGCATCCAGAGGACTACTCTCCTCTCTTGGGGTGGGTTGCGGGTAGCTCCCGATGTAGTACCAGCCTCTGGTGGAGACCAGTGGTAGTGCAAACTGTTGGGACGTATTCAGGGGAGGGTTTTTGGCAGGCTGCAGTGGCATGAGGCATAGAGGACTAGGCCACGCAGGAGCCATTACACACTGTCGCCCTAGAGAAAAAACAAAGGGAAAATACCCTTACCACTGTGGTAGGCGATGGTGGGATCAGTGGCTGGGCCCCATGCCAAGTGCCGGGCTCAACAGGCATGCGCTTCCGGTCTGCCTCCTCCCATTCAGCCTCTCCACTAGATTCCAGGTAGAGCGCCGGATGAGATGGTGGCTCCATCCCAGGGGGCTCCGAGCCAGGGGTCGAGTGGCTGGAATGGGGTGGAGGGAATGCCCAGACCGGAGAACATGTCTGAGGCTTCAGGCAGGCAGCAGAAGCACCAGCCGAGCATCCACACATGAGGCCATGGCAACCCCCCCAAAGATTCTCCACATGTTTGATGATCCAGTGCCCTGTCGATGGTACAGGGAGCATAACAGCTGGTGTCTTCAACCTGCCTTGTGTCAGTCAATGGGTGAAGCAACATGGCCCCTCACTCCATTAGAGATCAGTCTTATGAACACTGAATCCCCCCTTCCCCAAATTATAGCCCCTGAGTGATGGAGCCCATTCTAAAGCTCAGGCTAATGGTGTGGTACCAGTCCAGTGTCCAGCTGATCATTATTTGTGTTCTTCATACTCACCCATTTTCTCTTTTATGTCTACAGCTCTGATAGAATGCTGACCGAGGTAGGAGGACCCTGACCACATCCATCAGATAAGTATTGCTTTTTGCTTACCTTACATTGTTTGTCATAGTTAGTCTGTAAAGAGCTGCGATCCTTTGTGACCCCATTGATGTTCTTGTTTTACAGGTATGACAGGATGTTCCCGAGAGTCCCTTATCCCGGGCTCCACAAGAAACAGGTAAGAGATCTCTTTATCTGTGTTACAGTGTTAACTTCTAATGGTGCAACCCCAAGTATTATTTATAATGTAGGCTCTCACTTGTTAGGTGGGTGGTGATACAGGGTTTGAAGAAAGTCCACTACTGTTTTAAGAAAAACTCTCACAGTGGAAATTTATTTCACAAAACTATGTTAATGCAGACACTAGGATGAAGGATGCAAAGCACACAAAGTACACACATAAAAACATCGGGGTTTTGAGGAGTCTTGAATCATTGGTGTGGTGTGCTGTGGGCTTATCAAGCCTAATGCCCAGGCCCCTCCCCTAAGCAAACATGAACTCTTGTATCCCACAGGGCCTTTGGAATGAAAGCTACAAACTGAGCCATACTTCTTTCTCTTCAAAGAGTAATTGTCTATGAGACACTGGCTTGGAGCTGTAACTTGTGCTTCAGATAGGAGGCTAAGGTCTGGGAGAGGGGGTGGGCATTAAGGTTGACAACCCCAAGGAACATTGCACAACTTCACCAAAATTCCTGAGGCTCAAAACCCTGTTTTTTATTTTCTTTGTACACTTTGCATTCATTCTTCACCTCAATGTCAGCATTAATGTAGTTTTTTGCAGTACGTACCGGTATATACTGTAAATACATATATACGCACATATATGTGGAGGGGACATCATGTGGTGTCTTGGTGGCACTGTTTCACCACATGCAAGTTGTTCAGCAACACTGCAAATATAGAAACATAGAAATGTACTGCAGATATGGCCCACTAGGCCCACCCTGTCTGCCCATTTTCTCTACCTACTACAAAACCATGTACCCTTCTTGATTTCTGGCTTTATTCTCTTTCCTATTGCTAGGGTTCCCCTGTGCCTATCCCATGCATTAGGGGGAGGTACTTAATCCAATCAATAGAAGCACTCTGGATAGGGGGGTCGATGCCAGTCTTTTCACAGAAGAAAGGGTTCTGAAAGAACTTCTGAAACTGAAAGTGGACAAAGCAATGGGGCTTGATTGGATTCACAACAGAAGTATAAAAGAACTAAGGGGAGAACTAGTGACACCACTGACTACCCTTTTTAACAAATCATGGGAGGATGGTGTGGTACCTGAGGACTGCGGATGTGATTCCCCTTCACAAAAGTGGGAGCAAGACACAGGCAGAAAACTACAGACCTGTCAGCTTGACCTCAGTGGTAGGGAAAATGATGGAATCACTTGTGAAGGAAAGAATTGTTAAGCACCTAGAGGCCAGTGGGGCATAGGACCCAAAGCAGCATAGATTCACAGTGGGAAGGTCATGTCAGACAAATCTAATAGATTTCTTTGACTGGGTGACCAAAGTAGTAGACCAGGGAAGGGCTGTGGACATGGCCTACCTAGACTTTAGCAAGGCATTTGACACAGTCACACACAAAAGATTAATAAACAAGTTGGCCAGCCTGGGTCCCAGGGTGGTAGCCTGGTTAAAACATTGACTGGATAACAGGACACAGACGATAATAGTAAATGGAGTCCACTCTGAAGAAGTGGGGGGGTTACTAGTGGGGTAATGCAGGGTTCAGTACTGGGTCCGGTCCTTTTTAATGTCTTTATAGCCAGGTGACATTGCAGAGGGACTGGAAGGAAAAGTATGCCTTTTTGCAGACGACGCAGAGATCTGCAACAGGGTTGATACAAAAGGGTGTATGTGGAAAGGATGAGAAGGGACTTGGCAAGGTTGGAGGAATGGTCAGAAGTGTGGCATCTTGGATTTGATGCAAAGAAGTGCAAAGTAATGCACCTGGGAAACAAAAACCCAGGAGAAGAGTACACAATGGGAGGGAAGGCGTAATAACAAAAATGGACATGGACTTGAGATAATCATATCAGATGACCTAAAGGTTAGTAAGCAATGTGAGAAGGCAGTAGGAATGGCTGGGGAATACTGGGATGTATAGGGAGAGGCATCACCAGTAGAAAACAGGAAGTTGTTATCCCTCTGTACTGACAGTTAATGAGACCCCATCTGGAATACTGCGTCTTGTTCTGTAGACCACATTTCCGCAAGGACATAGGATGGAGACAGTCCAGAGGACGGCAACTAAAATGGTGCAGGGTCTGCAACAGAAGCCATACGAGGAGAGACTAAAGGAGCTTAATATGTATACCCTTTAGGAAAGTAAGGAGGGGGAGGACATGATAGAAACTTTTAAGTACCTCAAGGGAAACAACAGAGTCCAGGACAGGTTGCATCTTTCAGAAAAAAAGATGTGCAAGAACAAGGCAACACCATTTGATGATGGGGACGGCTCGGGTAATGTGAGGAAGTATTTTTTCACAGAGAGGGTGGTGGACACATGGAGCGGCCTTCCTAAGGAGGTTGTGGGATCAAAAACAATGGGGAAATTCAGGCCGGCCCAGTGCCACTGAGGGTTGAGGCACTGTACACCACACCTCGCACCACACCGGCGACCTGGATTTGGACGCGAGTCCGGGCTGTCAGGGGTTGGCAGGGGAGGGATAGGATTGAGCGTCCGGAGGAATGCTTTCCTATCCTAGGGAGGGCTCTGGGATGTCACCGCTCTGGAGCGGCCCCTGGTGACAACCAGGGGGACTGCTAGAGCTGGTGCAAGTAAGGGCTGGAGTGCAAGCAGAAGTTGGTATGTAGTGCCTTGACTTCATTGCACACTTGCACTACAGGGGTTAATGAAAGAGGAAAATAGTAGCACTGTCCGCGGCAGCTTGATGGCTGCTACTTCACTGGCTGGTGATTCCTGGTTCGGGCACGTGCCGGTATTGGACCCTGGCCTGCTGCAGGGACATGGGGGGAGTCCCTTTCGAAGGTACAACTGCATATGCCAGCTGGGTGCTACCACTCTTCGGGGTCAGCGGCGAAGGTGGAGCGGTGGCTGGAGGTAAGCGGTCAGTGGCTGCGGGGGAGATAAATACAGAATTTGAAAAAAACTGCAGGGAAATTCAAGAACGCATGGGACACACATAAGGCAATTCTTGAGGGGGTAGGAAGAAATAGGCTGTTGGTTAACTAGGATCTGCAGCTTATCCAATAGGTAGGGAAACAGGCAGACTAGGTGGGCCAAACAGCCCTTATCTGCTGTCAAAGCCTATGTTTCTCTGTTTTGAATTCCACTACTAAGTTCGCTCCAACACCTCCACTGGTAGGCTGTTCCATGCATCCACCACCCTTTCTTTGAAGAAATGGTTCCTTGTGTTACCCTTAGTTTCCCCTTCCAGTTACCCCCTCCAGGCTTGTGTCATGACCCCTTGTTCTAGAACATCTTTTTTTTCTGAAAGATGCTACCCTCCTGCACCTAATTTGTGCCCTTGTGATATTTGAAGGTCTCTTTATCATACCTCCCCTTTCCTCCAAGGTACACACATTGTGGTTCTCCAGTCTCTCCTCATATGACTTGTGGTGCAGGCCCTGCACCATTTTTGTTGCCCTTCTCTGAACTGCCTCTACCCTATCTTTGTCCTTATGGAGATGTGGGGCCCGATTCTCAAAGCCCTGCATCTGACGCAAGGTGCTTGCACCAAACAGATATGGTGCAAGGTGCACCTTGCGTCCAGGGCTGCCTCCACGCAATTCACAAAGGTTGCCTGCGTCAACTGCAAGATGCCTGCCCCAAACAGGGCTGGTGCCAGCCCTGCACCCTGCACTGCCCTGCGACATGGCACTAGATGGATTGCACCGACGCAAGCTGCAGCTTGCTATTCACAGACAGCACCCAGTGGGAGAAATTCTAAGTTCCCTTAGACCAGCCAGGGCTGGCGTAAGGAGACTTAGACATCGCTCCCCTGGGTGAGCTGTCCTATGGGTAGTGCGGTGTGTTCCACCTCCCCCAACCCCACCGTGCCCCACAAGTGCCACATAGTGGACCCCCCATCCAGGTTGTGCACCCATAGGGCATCCAGGCCTGGAGCGCCCACCCGATCCTCGATGTGCCCCTTGGCATGTTGGTAGTGTCCTCCTCCAGATCCCGGTGTCCCAGTTAGTACTAGGACAAATGCCACCAACCCTCCCACTGATTTCTGTGCCCCCCACCCATGCAAGTAGTGTCCCCCCCATCCCCAGACAGAGCAGGGGACTGGCACGGCCCTTCGAACACCTCCGCTGCCTGTCCCTAATTGGACGGACTGTGCGACTGACAGTCCCAGAGGCTTGCAGCGAACCCTCCCGTGCACCATGCAGTTGCAGCATGGCTGGGGTTGTCGCAAGCATTTGGACTTAGGTACCAGGACCCCTCCTGTATCAGAATCTAGTGCAGGGTCCCTGGCACATGGGGCTTTGGCACAAGCTGCTGTTTGCCGCAGCTTGCGCCGAACACAGCCCCATTCGAGAATCAGGCCCATGGCCTCCAGAACTGGACACAGTACTCCAGATGAGGTCTCACTACTGATTTATACACTATCTTGTTTCTTCCTCTGCTGGGACACCTCTGCCTATGAACCCCAGAACTCCACTGGTTCTCTTTGCAGCCTTGACACATTGTTTCGCCACCTTTAGGTAATTTGATGTGATTGTCCCAGATCCGTTTCTTGTGCCCTAAATGTATGATTCTGAACTTCTTTGCATTGAACCTTAGCTGCCAAACTATTGACCATTACTCTTGTTTACCTAGGTGGGCCCTCCTCATTTTTTCCACCCCTTCTGGAGTATCTGCCCTGTTGCAGATCTTAGTGACACCTGCAAAGAGGAATACCTTTCCTTTCAGCCCCTCTACAGTGTCACGTATGAAAACACAATTTTTTTTATTTAACCAGGAGAGAGAGAGACACTAAACTGAAAGATTGTTTACAGGTGTGACCTGGGAGCACAAGGAAGTTATGTGACTTACTCAGGTCACACAGTATGCAAGTTGGAGCTGTGGGATTCAAACCCAGATCTCCAGGTTTGCAGCTCAGAGCCTTAAACCACTGTGCTGTAATGCCTCCATTAAATAGGACTGACCCTGAACTGATACCTGGGGCACCCTGCTGGTCACCCTCCTTTCCTCTGATTGAGCTCCATTTACCACCACCCTCTGTGTTCTATCCCTCAACCAATTTCTAACCCAATTTACCACCTTGAGACCCATTCCTTGGTTGCCTGGCTTGTTCTCAAGCCACTTTATGTGGGATAGTGTTGAAGGCCTTGTTGAAATCTAGGTAGGCCACATCCACTGCTTCCCCCTGATCCACATTCCTGGTAATCCAGTCAAAGAATCAGATTTTCTTTTTGCATACTCCGGTCACCAAGGTGGTGGCCTTTCTCAGGCAATGCTCAACCATCTCCCACCTGACCTGACCTGAACCCCCCACCCCACCCGGGTCCTTTCCCAGAGCTTCAAAGATACCTTACCTTGCCTGGCGAGGAATCCTGGCATATCCCCCCAGGGTGGGCCTGTGACTTCCACAGGCACTCTAGACATCTAATTACATCTAGACTTGGTGCATGGTGGATCAGGACCCAGGTGGGTAGAGTTTGGCAGGTGGCGTGGGAGCCAGGGTTTGCCATCACCTACAAGCACTCTGGGGCTTTTCCTTGTTCTGATGGTTTTGCTTCTTGGCCATCCCCTAGATGACCATGAATGCACAAGGATGTCTGGTGGAGGTCCATATAAGTTTCCGTGCACATTTCTGCCGACGTCTACCATGATTTGCCTCTCCTCTTGCACACAGGCTGCAGGCACAGTAGCTCCCATCTGCCACCAGGAGGTATTCAAATGCCAAATCCTGATACCCTCCCTCCTGGAAGAAAGGGAGCTGTCTACTGATGATCCAGCCTTCTCCTCCCCTGCCAACCCCCTGCGTCCTGCGCTCACTCCCAAACACTGGTTGCCAGCATGTGGCACCTAGTGCCACAACCCTTAGAACCACTAGACTGACTAGAATCAGATTTGCTTGAGATTACGTTCTTGCTGTGATTCCATACTGCCTCAGATCTGGTGCTCTGCTGGACTCTAAATGTTCCACAGTCTTTTCTTTTAGCAGTGATTCCACTAATTCTTGCCACCACCGAGGTCAGGCCAACTGGTTTATAGTTTCCAGCATCCTCCCTGCTTCCACTTTTCTGTAGCGGGACTACATCTGCTCTCCTCAAGACCTGTGGAGCCACTTCTGGTTCCAGTGATTCATTGAACAGGGCTGCCAGTGGTGCTGCCAGCACCTTCCCAAACTTCTTTAGTATTCTAGGATGTATCCCATTGCTTTATCTATTTTCAGTTTTGTGAGTTTCTTTAGAACAAACTCTCCTCGGCAAAGGAACCGGCGTCTACCTCCCTCCCTCCCCTTATTGCTCCTGCCACTTAATTGTGGTCTCTCACCTTGCCCTCTTCTGTGGATACTGAACAAAAATATTTGTTCATGATTGTTGCTTTTTCCAAGTCCGAGTCCACACACCTACCAGGTCAATATGTTGCACGCTCTACAGCACACGATATGACCATGTAGTAGGAGAAGTGCAGTAAGGTAGAACAAGAGGGTACAAAACGCAAGAGGATGTATGCATGATAGTGCACCCTCTCACTCTTCCCTTAGCAGGACAAGGATCCTGCTGGGACAAGGGTCCACCGAGCAGCTGCCATGGCCTGACAGACTGAGCCACTGGCAGCTGAGGAGGCAGGCAGTGCATTTGGGACCATGTTTTGATTCTCGGTCACAGATGCATGAAATTTTTTTTTTTTTTCACTTTGTACGATATTTACTGGTAACCCCCCCCCCGAATTAGATAATTTAGTTGGGAGGGTCGAGGGCGCAGCCCTTCATAACAAGGGGTACAGCCCCCTGCTAAAACAAGACTTATGCTGTTTGCAATATATTTCACTGTATTAGCAATGCAGTATATTGCTGAGTCATAATGTCTTCTGACAGTGTGACCCTGTGCCATCCGCACACTTCTGTCTTCCCCTTTATGCCTTACAATCCCACCTCTTTTTTCTTTCACTAACATACCTGTAAAAAGTTTTGTCCCCTTTCTTTATTTCCTGGGCTGTTTTTTCCCTCTCTCTGTGCCTTTGCACTCCTGGCTGCCTTCCCTGCCTGCCTGCCTCCCTCCCTCTGTTTATCCAGACACACTATACTGCCCTCCTCCTCCTTTTCTGTTTCCTTGTAGTTCCTGAAAGCCAATTTTGTTTCACTCTTAATTTCCCGGCCACTTTCTTTTGAGAACCATAGTTTCTCTTGCCTTTATTTGCCTAATGCAAAGGGTCGTTGCCTCCACTATGGCTCATTTTAGATGGGCCTTGTGATGGAAATCCCTCACTAGGGACTTCCAGTTCACTGCCACCACCTGGGTTTTTCTACCAACAGGGCCCAGGAAGCCTGTTTCTGACTTCCTCCTTTGCACAAGGCCAGGAAGGTCAACACAGTAACTAAGGGTAGAGTGCTGTCTCGGAGACTGACTGTAAATGGAGTCCAGCAGAAATAGAATTACCCTTTAAAATAACACGCAAGTAGTCACTGATTCTATTAAAACTAGACTGTTTGCTAGAACACTATGAGCAATTACAACAGGATGTATTTACAGGAAACAAAAGAGTTGCACATTTACTAAGAAACAGAAAATAAAATCACATTAAACAGATAGGTATAGTACAGCAGAAGTCTAAGCTATCCTCCCCTACAAATCCTTCACCTGCCTTAGCTAAAGAAGCACTTTTCCCTCACTGTGTGATCTTACCTCAGGTAGTCTTTGTAATGGCAGGGGCACTGTTCTTAGGCAGTTCAGTCCAAGAAAGTGAGCTTGTTATAAGCTCCTTAATATATTGCCTTGCTCCAAGTGGGGAGAGTCGTACTCCCTCTGAGTGACAGACCCATGTTACCCAGCCCTCTTTGAGTGAGTGTGTGTGTGTGTGTGTGTGTTTGTGTCCCCACCCTTCAGCACCTCCTTGCTACCATAATGATGCCCACCTGGCTCCTTTTGTTCAACATGGGAACATCCCCAGGAAGAATACCTCCACTGGGTTTATGGCTTTATTGCTTTACTGCCGCCTGCCTGGCTTTTCCTGTTTAAATTTCTCATGAGAACTATTTCCACATACACTTATTTATTTATTTATTATTATTTTTTTTTGTATAACAAATTTTATTTGCATTTCACAAAAAAAAAACCTCATATAAATCAAAAACAAATAGACATATAATACAGATACAGTAGCTTTTGCCACATTATCCCAAGTTCGAGGGCCTTATTAAATTAACAGTTTGCCCATGAGCCCTCATATACATAGTTGACTAAATCTGTAGGGTAGGGCAGCAACTCTAAAGTCCAATGAATCTGTAAAAAAAAAAAAAAAAATTTATTATTACAAAAGACCCAACTATTTACAATGTACACAGATCCACATTTCATTGCCCCAGTACAGAACAAAGTATTTAGCCAGACAGTCCAGCAATTAAACAGCACCTTAATTAATCAGTTAGCGAGAGCCCATAGAATAAATAATAATACATCTGAGAACAGCCCCAGGCAAAGACAGGCTTTAACTACGTGACAGCACAGCAGGAGGTCACTCATCCAAGGGCATACCCACTGCGCCCTTGCATATAGGGTGCAGCTTTCCTAACCTCTCCCTTAGGCAATATGCCTTAAGTGGACAAAGAAATAGCCAGGATAAGCGTGTTCCAAATAGCACCGAACATCTCTGCTCTTCCCTGGATGTGGAAAGCCCTTCTCTCCATGGCCAAAGCAGACATTACCAAGGACTTCCACTGGGAAAGGGTAGGGACCTGGGCCGACACCCATGTATTTAAGATACACTGTCTCGCAATTGCAAGGGCCACTCTAATCCATTTTCTGTGTAGGGTCTTGTCCTCCCCCTCTCCCCATTCAATCCCAAACAGTATGTCAAATGGATGCATGTGTACCCCCGCCTCTGCTTTCTCATTTATAAACCCGACCACCTCTTTCCAGAAACCTTGCAGACAGGAGCATTTCCAGAAACAATGGAAGTACGTGCCAATCTCTTTAGTGCAACGTGGGCATGTCTCTGGAACCTCGGGCCTACTTTTGTGGACTACAACCGGAGGAAAGAAGAGCCTGTGGACAAACTTATAGGCTGCTTCTTTATAATTATTGGATAGAAGCAGACCCATATGTGTCTCCAACATCAGTTCCCACTTCGCCTCCGACACCTCCATCCCTAGATCTCTTTCCCATTTTGTTCTCCTACTTGAGTTGTCTTCAGTCAAACCCTCTTAACATCATGTACCCTACCCTATCATCCCTTTAGGGTTATTTACGTGCTTTACAAATTGCCTTCTAGGTTTAACTGAAGCACCGGCTGTGAGCTTGGTTCCCTAAGCTACAAAGTCTCTCACCTGTAGGAACCTAAGCGAATGACCGCTGGGATCCCCCATCTTGTCCTCAGTTCCTCCAAAGAGGGGAAAAGCATGCCCTTATACAAGTCCATCACACTGGATCCGCTTTTTCCAACTGAAACCTTGATCCTCCAACTCGGGCAAGAAGAGGGGTTACCAACGGGAAGGAGCAGCGCCCTGCTTACCTCCCAATCCTGGCCCTCATCAGCTCCCACCCTCCAGGGTCCAAACAACTAGTGGGTTAGGGTTCTGTTGAAATAAGTAGGCCTTCTTCCCTTTTCCTCAAGAAGGTGGAGAGCTGTCCACAAGCCCCTCCTCCTAAGTCCATCCAGCTTGCTGCCTCAGGGGTTGAAATCCAATCTTTTATGATCCTTGCCTGAGAAGCCAAGAAGTAGCTTCTGACATCCGGGAAGCCCAGCCCCCCCCCCTCCTCGTATCTAGTTTCAATCTCTGGAGGCTAATTCTAGGCTTTTTCCCTTGCCAAAGGTACCCAGAAAAGCCTTTGTCTAGTCTCTTTATGTCCCTATTGGTAAGTCCTAAGGGTAGCATCTGCAAAAAGTATAAAATCCTGGGGAGAATGTTCATTTTTATGATGTTCATTCTGCCTATCCATGACGCTGGGTACATCTTTCATCTTCTCATGTCTCTGAGCACCCCATCTATCATTGGGGTATAATTAAGCCTGTATAATTCGGCCAGCGATCTACCAATATTAACCCCCAGATATTTTATGGCCCCCCTCGCCTCTTCCAGTCCCCACTTTTGCAGACCCATCTGGGGCCCTCCTCCTAAGTGCATTACCTCAGACTTTGCCAAGTTTATTTTATAGCCTGAGAACACTGCAAACCTCTCAATTAGGTCCAATGCTGCGGGGAGACTCCTCAACCTGACTTAAATATAAAATCATATCGTCAGCATATAAAGAGAGTTTGTGGTGTCAGCCTTCTATTCCCTGAACCCCTTTACCTTATCACACTGTCTAATGGCTGCCAGAGGCTCCAGTGCAGGTCAAACAACAAGGGGATAAGGGACACCCTGTCTGCCCTACCCAAGTCAAAATCTGTGTCAGGTCGCCATTGATCAACACAGCTGCCTTTGGGGCCCGATATAGAGCCCTCACCATACTCAGAAAGCCCAGACCCAGGCCATAACCTCCCAATACCTCCATCACGTACTCCCATTCAATTCGGTCAAATGCCTTCTCGGCTTCCAGGGCCAAAACCAAGGTGGGCCCCAGACGCCGAGAGGAAGCCCAAATCACAATTAAGAGTCTCCTCACATTGTGGTATGAATGTCTATTCTTTATAAATCCTGTCTGGTCTGGATCAACTAAATCAGGCATCAGGGATTCCAGCCTGCCAGCCAGTATCTTTGCATAGATCTTGGCGTCGACATTCAACTAATGAAATAGGGCGGTATGCTGCATGATCCCTCGGGTCTTTCCTGGTTTGGAATCACTGTGATAGTTGCCAAATCCACAGAAGGCGGTGTGAGGCCCCTCTTTAGTGTCCTTAAAAACTCCCAAAGCATGTCTACAACCTGCTGACCCACGGTCTTATAAAATTCAATAGGAATCCCATCTGGGCCAGCTGCCTTCCCCGACCTAATACCCCCGATAGCCCTCCGAATTTCCTCTTTAGTAATGCATGCTTCCAGGGAAAGCCTTTGTTGTTCTGACACTTGTTTTAAAATGAGCTGGCTCAGAAACTGCCCCATTGCGTCCCTAGACCATTCTGCTTCCTTGTGATACAAGTTACTATAAAATTCTCGGAATCTCTCCTTAATAGCCTGAGGGTCCCTCATCACCTTACCATCTTTATTCTTTATCTCCAGAACTCTATTCTTCCCCCTTCTGCCTTTGATCAGGTTGACGAGGAGGGGGCCAGGTTATTTCCCATTCATAGAATTTTTGTTTTACTAGCCATAGCTTTCCTTCATTGTTCATCAAGCAAATTATTTATTTCTCCTCACTGCAGCTAGTAATGGCTCACTGGCTATGTCCCTTTCAGTACCCGACCTCCAAGTCTTTAGCTCTTTGGAGAAGGGAGTTGAACCTCCCATTTTTTCCTTTTATACCGGACACAAATCCAATAATTGCCCCTCATAGGCCTTCCCGCATCCATAATATCTGCGAGGAAGGGCAGATTCCTTGTTGAGGTCCACATACTCTTTCATTGCGTCTGAAGGTATTCCTTAAAATTCTCATTCCCCAACAAATCTGAGGAACCTCACATCCTCATTCTCTCACCCTAGGCCCTCCATATCAAGCGTCACCTTGAGTGTGGCATGATCTGAAATATGGATAGGTTCGTGTTTCACTTCCACTGTCCTCTGATACCATCCCCCTTCCACATACACCTGGTCAATTCTGGACCATGTTCTATGTGGGTGCGAGTAGAAGGTGTATTCCCTTGCTTTTGGGTTGGCCGTCCTCCATACGTCCACTAACTCAAGATCTAGCAGGCCTTCCCTCCACTCTCTCAAGAACTTGCCCCTTTTTCCTTTGCTATTGAGTGGTCCATCACTGGGTCTGGGTGCAATTGAAGTCACCCCATAATTAATCCTTTAAACTGTTCTTTTACCAGGACATACAAAAGGCTCCTAAAATTGGGATCTGTGATGGCAGGCGTACACTCCCAAATGTAATGGTTTATCCCCAAAATCCCTTCAACAAAACATATCTGCCTCCCTCTTATCAGTGACTGTTCTCAGCGCCTGAAATGGTAAATTTTATGAATAATGATTGCTACCCCCTTTACTCGAGGGAAAACGAGGCAGCGACACTGCCCCACCAGCTCCTGACCAATTTCTTATGTTCAATCGGGTTCAGGTGTGTTTCTTGCAGAAGCCTACCTGGGCATCAACCCTTTCATCTGTGTGAGGAGCATAGTTCTCTTAACAGGAGAAAAACCCCCTTACATTCCAAGACACAACTTTTACTTTGGTTGTACTAGCCATATACTCACCATTTTTTTTTTTTTTTCCTGCCCCCCTTCCTACACCTCCATTTTGATACTAGTCCTGTCTGGTCCCAACTCGGCTCTTGAACTGCTCACATTTGTGGATCTAAGAAAACAAACACATAGTAACATTCCCCCCAACAACTTCAACACCCCAAACTTATTTACATCACACCCTCCTCCATCTCATACAAAGCTCTTGATCTTCATGCCAGTATGCCCCCCATCATCGAATAGGGCTTGAACACAGAAAACATAAAGTCCTCTATATTCAACCTTCCCCCCGGTCCTGAACCCTCCTCAGAATCACCACTACTAAATTCAAGCATTTTACCATGTCTCATAACCGTTCCCCAGCATCCCCCCCCACCACGTCTAATTGCAGGTTAGGTCATTACCCCTTTGTCCATCAAGTCCAACTTGCACCTCCAGTACCACAGTGAGAGTTCTTTTGTGCCCCATATTATTAGGTTGGGTTCATTTTACCGTGTTCCCAAATCAGGATAACCTCCCAAGGGGAACTCTGGTTAGGCCGCGCAACAAAAAATCCACGCGCCAGCCCCCCAGAGCACCCCCGGGGCCCACCTGCATTGTCATACCAGCTTGTAAAACCTTCACACAGTCACATGGTGTGGGATGGGGTATCTCCGTAGCCAACTCCTGCATCCATCTTCGCATCCGCTTCAGTTTTATTATAAGAAAGTACCAATGCATATCCCCTGGAACCTCACATTATAAGCTCAGTATCAGCAAGGGTGCACAAGACAGGACGTTGTTTTCTCCATCATCCGCTGGCTTAGCCAATTTTCTTCTTCTTTAGCTCCATACCGAAATCCTCGCCTTCTCCACCTCCCAGAGCTGTATGTAGCTCCCTGCTGCTTGATTTTCAAAATGGCAGGGAACACCATGAACCATTCCACTCCAATCCTCTGGCAGCTTTCAATGACTTCGTTGAATTCCCTTCTCTTTTTCCCAATTCGGGGGGAGTAGTCTTGCGAGAGAAACAAACGAACCCCCTCAAATTGTAGCTCTGGTTGGGATTTATAAGCTTTCCACATGGCCTGTCTATCTTGGTAGTTATGGAAACGAATTATTACTTGCCTGGGAGGCTGGCCATTTTGTGGTCTGGGCATGACCGCACGGTGGGCTCTCTCCAGTTTAAGCCTTCCCCCCTTTGGTTGCATCCCTAAAAGCATAGGGAGAGTTTTTGCACAGAAGCCCATTATGTAGCTTCTTCCTCTGCCTTCCGGTAGCCCCTGAGCCTTAAGTTGTCTCTCTCCTCAGGTAGTTTTCCTGATAGTCCAGGGTTTCCCTCATTTCAGCCACCTGTGTTTCCAACTCTTTGATTCTTCTGCCCATGGGGTTCAGCTCGTCCTCCGCGGTCGACATACGATTTTCTAGCTCCTCCACCTTCTCGTTTTGCCTCTCTGATTGAGCCTCACTTAATGCCAGTCGCCCCTCCAGTTTGCTTTCAAGGCTCTCCAGCCTAGGTGCAAGGGCTGCCATCAACTGGTCCTTGAGCTCGCGCCCGATCGCCGTCATCTCGGCAGCCGAAATCGAAATCGGGCCTACACAGTTCGCGCTAGGCCCCGCCACGGTCTTTTTGCAGTTTTTGCCTGGTGCCTTTTGCGATTTTGTTGCCGCGGAGACAATATATTCATCCATCCTGGGTTCCAACACACTACGTTTATTTCAAATAGGTGCCAAAACTTGTCAAACGGTGGTTATTCCATTAATTTCAGGACCGGAGGCGAGAGCTGTGAAAGGCACATCTTCACAGCATGACACGGTCACGTGACCCCCTATTTATTAAATTTTGTTGACCCGGTAAGCCCACTGGGCCTAGAAGTCCCTTTTTCAGGGGCAACCAGGGGGATACAGATGGTAAGCAACTGAAACTGAACCAGATTAAGTTGTTGGTGGTATTTTTAGTGAATGGGAGAAATTTGGCCAGGACACCAGGGAAATTCCTCTATTCTGATGGTAGGGGGTTCCTTGGCCATCTGCATTGTGATGGCCAGTTTGCCAGAGGCGTCTGAAGTGATGGATGTGGCGGGTGCAGGAGAGAAGGCCTCCTCTCCTCTGCTTGGCATACTAGAGGCCGTGGAGGAAGAATGTGTTGTGGCTTCAGTTACTGCCATGAGTGTGGTGGAGTAGGATGAAAACTGTGTGAGCGTCCGTTCTGAGCAGCAAGCAGTTTCAAGTTTGCCCTGCGAAGATCCGGTGAAAGTCCGCTTGTTGTTAGAGTGATCTTTGCTTTTGGAAAAAGTGGTATCGCTGGAGCAGGAGCTTGCAGCCCTCCCGGAATTTTCTGTCCCTATGGCTACAGTTCAGATTGCTCAACCTGTTGAGCCCTCTCCTGGTGAGGAAGTAATTGCGACGACCATTGTACTGGAGGTTTGCATTGCCTCTCAGTTGGATGGCGTTCTGAGACTCTGGGGCTGGCAGTCCAGCTGGGTTCTGGCCCAGAGTGCCTAAAGCCCCGCTTACTGTCTGCAGGAAGGGTGAACAGCCTCAGCAGCAAAAAAAAAAGTGGTGCACTGCCTGCCCCATGCTCTCAGGAGGTGGAAACCAATTGTTCTGCACCTGAAGTTTTTTTTTCCCCATGAAATAAATGCCTGGATGGAGTAAACAGAAAGGGGAATCGGTCCCTGCTCTCCCATGTGCTGTTCCTTTACCAGTTATTGCAACTTCTACAACGCGGTTGGTTATAGACGAAATTGTTTGGTCCCCTGAGGCAGCTTTGCAAGGTGCAGGTTGGGAACAAGGGGAAGAAGGTGTTTGGATTTCCGGATTCACAGGATCCTTCCTATATTTCTATGTTGAAGAAGGCTGCTGCACCGGTGGCCACTGAGTCGATTCCTCCTCAGAGCTCCAGCGAACCCCGGGCTAACTTATTTACTGTTTGTTCTCCTGGCTGTCCAGAACTTACTGTTCAGCATGCTCCTACTGTTAGTGTAAAGGCTGGTGTTGTTAAACCGGGTGAGTGTTCTGTGATTCCTAGTACAGAGACACCTCCTCTTAATGGCCCTGTTGGTCCTCAGGGAGGTCCTGGGGACCACATTGTTACTGAGGCTCCTCTTAGGTTAGGGCCTGATCCCCAGCTGCTTGAAGAAAAAGAGGGAGATAAAACTAAAACTATTGGTTTTAAACTTGCAGATTTGTTTACCTCTACAGGGGAGCCTGCTCCAAGACGCAATGCTGTCCGGTTATTATATAAAGGGGGTCTAGCTGACCCTCTCAACAGGGATTACATTGCTAAAAACTTGCTTAAAGGATCCATGAGGTTCTTTTCTTCTGAAATTTTTGCCCTTATAGGATTGGGGAATGCTAACTATGACATCAGTTTTAAACAAGTCTCTAGTTAGATAGATTTGGGGCCCAATATGCTCTTTGTAAGACCTCTCCCATTTGGTCCCCTTTTCATGCTATTCCTTTGACTAAACCCACTGTTCGGACCATAACAATTATGTTCAAAAATGAGGGGGTTAATATTGAGGATATTTTATTTTGGTTGAGACAAAGATGCAAGGTTTTGAATAAACCAATCCCTACCCTGGACTGTGAACAAATTTGGGATGGCGGGTTTGAGTCAAACTGTACTCCACTAACGCAGGTCCCAGCCACTTGCCTAGTTTCTTTTATCTGGGGAAAGATAAGGGGTTAATTTTCTATGTTGGGCAACCTAAGTCCTGCTTCAAATGTGGCTCTAGAGTGCATTTTAGTTCTGCTTGCGACACAGATAAATGTAGTCATTGTTTCGAATTTGGCCACAACTCTAGTGCCTGTTTAAATTTATTCAAATGTAACTTATGTGAACGTACAGGCCATGCGTATGGTCATTGTCCCTGGGCCTCCCATAACAGGGAGGATTGTCCCTCTCATGACGGCCTGATTACTTTGGCTCAGCAAACACAGGCCAAAATAATTGCAGATCAAGCTATACAAAATGGAGTAGATCCCCTGCAGCATGTCAGACAGGAGGTTGTCTCTGGGCTGGGAGTGGTTCAGGAGGGTTGTCTACCTGGGGACCTGGTTTCTCAGAAGCAAGACTTAATTCAGGGGCTACCACAGGAGGAGTCGATAGCTGAGGAGGAGTTGATAGCCAAGGAGGCTTGTGTAATGCCACTCCCCCGGCTGCTCAGTCTACAGCGGGTGTTGATAAGACTGTTTTTGTAAAGGCACATAATAAGAGAAATAGGAAAGTTAGGGCTGTTACTGGTCCTAGTGGTGATGGTGGGGTGTGTTTTTGGAAGACTGGGAATAAATTTGCCTTGCTAGCATCTGAGCTGTCCGTTAAAGAATCTGCAGGTGAGGAAATGGATACTTCATCAATTATTTCTAATACTAACACTGAGAGTGGCAGGGATGCAGATCCCATTGCTAACAGAACTCAGCAATGCCAGAGAAGTAAGTCTCCCTTGGGCACTTAGATGGCTTCTTTAAAGTGTGCTCCCTAAGCGTCAATAGTGTTAGGGACACTTAGGAAACATGGGGTTATGCTATCAATCGTGATATGCATGGTGATATTTCTTGTCTAGTTGATACCAGGTAAAAAACAATCAGGAGTTGCAGCAAGCCTCCAGAGCCTGGCCTCATGGGCCTTCCTTCTGGTCCTCGGGGACTGACAGGTGTGATGGCATAGGGATTTTGTTTTCTAACACTGCCGTGCATGTGTCCAGACTTGTGGACATACTACCAGGGAGGCTTTATTGTTGGATATCTCGTTCTCTTCTGAGAGATTCCAGTTGATCGTGATATATGCCCCCCAGACTAAAGCACAGAGGGTGTGTCTCTTTCACCTAGTGCGTCCCTTTCTACATACTTCCAAACTGATTCTTTGGGTGGGAGATTTCAATTGTGAGTTGCATTAGACTGATAGAGGGCTTCAGACTTCCAAGCATTTTCGTGATTCTGTTACCCTCAAAAATGTTGTTTCTATGGCCCATCTTGTGGATGCTTATAGATCTCAACATTCTATGGGTGGGTCTACGTATTTTAGGGGTAACCTTAATACACGGATTGACTTTATCTTCTTGTCTAGGGTACTACATATTATCTCTTATCAAACTGTTGGTATAGAATTTTCTGACCATGCTGCTGTGATGGTTTCCTTTTCCTTGGGTAATGCGCCGCAGTGTAAAAAGAATATGTAGAGACTAAATGACTCCATGTTAAAGGATCCGAAGGTCCACAAGATATGGAGGAAGGAATGGGCAGCCAGACTATCGGTGGCAGATATCTATGAGTATGCGGTTGAGTGGTGGGATGATTCTAAGGCTCGGTGGAGGCAGGTGCTGCAAATGAAGGCTGCTGCTGCTCACACTGCCCAATATTTGCGGTATCTGGCCTTACGCCACCAGCTCCAGACTCTGATTTCCCTTACAGAGGTTTCCTCTCTGGATTATAGTAAACAGATAGAGGTTGTTAAGAGTCAGATGAAAGCCCTACAGTATGATCGGGCTAGCTCTTTGGGGCAGGAGGCTAGATTTGGGACCCGGGTTTCCACAGGAGATTTGGACCCCTTTAAGGCCTGTCAGGGAAGGGTTAAGTTGAGATTTATTCAGGCCTTATGGTCCCCCTCTGGGGAGCTTGTTAGTTCTCCTGAGCTTCTTGTAGAGCTTGTTGAGCAGCATGTGGTTAACATGTTGGGTTGTGTTTCTGATTGTGACCCAGCGGAATCCTTTTTGGATTCTTTGAATTTGCCTCTTATCTAGTCAGAGGAAGGTGACAGGTTGACTGCTGAGATTTCTGCTGACGAAGTCTCTCAGGCTATTGCTAGTTTAAACCTGAACTCAACTCCGGGTCAGTTGGCTTACTGACTGGGTTTTATGTTACCTTAAGGATGACTTGGTTCCAGTTTTGACCCTTTGTTTAATGATATGTTATCCAGAGCCAAATTTGAAATTCTATGAAACAAGCTGTCTTGGTTCTTATTTTAAAAATGAAGGGTCTTCGGTTGACCTTAATTGGAGGCCGCTCAGTTTACTGAATATTGATTACAAGATTTTGGCAAAGTGTTGTTAGCCAGATTGATTAATTGCATGATTGATTAGCCCTGTTCAGACATGTAGTATTCCTGGGAGAGGTCAGCATGACAATTTGGTTTTATTACCGGAACTGTTTGCGCTGGGGGATATGGGGCGTGTTAAAGGGTGGGTATTAGGCTTGGATCAAGAGAAAGCCTTTGACAGAGTCTCTCATTTGTTTCTCTTTTCATCCTTAGCGGCATTTGGGATCCCTGCTCAGTTTATACGGTGGATAAAAACCCTATATTTAGATGCAGTCCTTATTCCTAATGTTAATGGATGGCTAGGTAAGTAGGTAGAAGTCAAATGTGGTGTTCGACAAGGCTGTCCCCTGAGCCCCATTTTATACAAGTTTTGCATTGATATCTTGATTCGGGCTATTCTTCTTTGCCCAGAGGTAACTGGGTTGCAAAGGTGCCCATAATTCTGCCCTGTGAAGTTTTAGCCTATATTGGATGACTTGGTACTGACTGGCTATGACTACAAAGAAAGAGCAGAAGGGCATCCTCCGAAGTATTCCTCTATTCCTGGGTCTCCACATAAATTTTGACAGAAAAGTGTGGGATTCCTCTGGGGCACCTTCATGTCCCTATCTCTAGGAATTTTACTGGCATTAAAATTTCTACTGAGCCTATTAAAATTCAGGGATCTGGTTTGGGGCGGGTGATATGCAATACCTGAATTGGCAAACAGCGTTAGGGAAGGCAGATAGACTAGTTGCTGGCTGGAAGCAATACCATATAGGTAAAAAGAAATGTGTATTCTTAATTAAAACACTAGTGGTTCCTATTTTTTTTGTACCTTTGTTATGTTTTTCCCCCGCCTATCAAATTGTTTACTAGATTATTTAGTGTTTTTTTTTCAAGGGCTTTGGGGGTCTCGCTTGAACCCAATCAAGCGCAGTATTACATATCGACCAATTGTAGAGGGAAGGGCTGGTATGGTTAATCCAGTTGCTTTCTTTTATAGTATTTTTTTGCATTATAATTTTGGTGGGGCATTAAAGCCGGGTGGTGCTGGTTGGAAACCATTTCTTTTGGTATGGCTGGTGCCCTGTGTGGCTCACTGGGATCTGGGGAAAAAGGGAATTTTGGCTAGACTTCCTAATGTGCCCACCTATGGTAAGGAAGCTATAAAATTAGCTATATCCTGGGGTTTTAAGTCTCAAGATTTTTGTGTTCAGAGTAGGAAATCTCTATATGAAGAGATTTGGAGACTGGATGCTCAGGATCCGGTTACCTTTCCCTGTTGCCCTCTAGATCAGTTTGGACTGGATCTTATGGCAACTTCATAACCCATGTTTACCACCGTACGTCTGGGACACTGTTTGGTTGGGCAATTATGGGAGGCTGAGTGTTAAAGGGAATCATAAACATAAGTCCTTAGAGAATAGGTATCGCCCGAGGGATTCTTGCCAGTGTATTTTAGAATCTCAACAGCATCTGTTTCTTGAATATCAGTTTGCACTTGATTTTTGGAAATTGTTAGCAGATGTTTGGGCTAAACCTATATTTCTGCATTTGACCTACGAAGATATTATGTTTGGCACAAATATATCCCTGAATGGTAAATATTATGCTGAAATTATGTATATTATTCTGACATTGATACGTTATTATCTCTGGCAGGCCAGATGCCTGTTAGTATTGCACCAGAAATAGCTCTCATTACAGGAAATTCTGTGTAATGTCAAGACTGCTGTGCTTACTGTCAAAATGAATGATTTTAAATTTAGGTCTAGGTCACAATTTTTTCAGTTTTGGAATAGCTGTAATGTTTGGCAGATTGACTGAATTATTTTTCTATTGATTTGTCTAGTCTTCGTTTTCTGGATTTTTTTGTTTTAGCTTATGTTTCTGTTTCTGTATTGTTCGATATGCTTGTCTTTCCTTTAATACGTTTTTTGTAATGAAGTCCATTTCTTTCAACAACAAATTCCCCTACTCTTGTGGTAGGGGCACTGTATCAGTCAGCAGCAAGATGGCTGACAAAATGTGAGGAGATGGAGGAGGCAGGAAATGTGAGAACTCTGGGCGCCAAAGTCTGAGAAGGTTTTATTCAGTAATTCAATGGAAATACACAAAGTGGAAGGAGTACATATTCCAAAAGATATTGTGATGGATGATGTTATGGGCCCACTAGGCAGAAGTAAAACTGTACCTGTAGTGTTTACAACAGTTCCAGCTGCTGTGGAATCAGCACAGAATTACCTACGCTGCAGACTGGGAGGCTAGGCGGCTATTGTTGCTGCAGAAGTACAAACAAGGGCCTCAGAAAATGTATCACAGATGTGGCTGACATGGAGAAGCAGTGGAAGAAACTGTGCAACAAATGGAACAATAGGTTTGGAAGGACTACCAGGAGCAGATGTGTCCTGGTCACCAGAGAGAGCCTGAGGGCAGCAGGATGGATTTTAGCACAATATGGAAAAACACTGGTTGCCTAGAGGGTTCCCCAACTGCAAGGAAATTAAACAGCTGACAGGCAAGAAATGGCCAGAATGTTGGATGCAAATATACAGGCCTCACAAACTGGAATCAAACAAGGTGTGGCACTTTCAAGAACAGCAGTACAGCTAGCTGAACAAGTATGACATGGACTCAATGCAAAACCGGAGCGAAATCCACTCACCAAGGTATTATGGCACGAAACAAATACTGCTAATTTACCACATAGCGATGCTATGAATGATAGAAATAGTGACTGTGGAGGGCAGCAGGGAGGTAGGAGTTGCAGATACAATACCAAGATAACTTGAGGGAAAGGTACAAGCACTAACAATATCAATGATTATCAGTGATGCCCCAGAAAACCTGGGCAAAGCCATGGAGGCTGAGAGTGGAAAACAAGGGAACCCAGTGCTTCCAGCATGTTCAGAGCAACAACACACCTGCAGACCCCCCCCCCAGGTCAAACACATCAAGGCCTCAGAACCCAAGGTTTAGAATGGCTGATTCATTTTGCTAACATGGGCAAACCTAGGACACAAAAAATGCTGTGCAATTAAAATATAAGGTGGACTGGATGTACAACCTGATAGGGTGTATGTGGCAAAAAAAACTATAAAGGAGTCCATGCAATTTTGGTTTCAGACATCTTTGCACTAAATTCCACATTTCTGGGATACAATATTTGATGTTAGTTTCAATACACATGCAACTCGGAAACACTTTGGACAAAATATGCATCTATCAAGCAGTCTTCATTATAGGCTTCATTCATAGCATCCCTACTTAAAGACCTTCTGTTAATGTTAATCACAGTCTTATTCAGGAATGAAAATGTTCACATATCTGACATTTTACACTAGATTCAAACAAAGAGCTGACGTCTTGGATCTGCCAGTACCCTATTTGGGACAGTAAACATATCTGAATGGTGGATGGAAAATAAAGATAAAACTTCCATGACTGATGATGGGCGATGCCTTCCTAGCTGTTTTATTTAGGACTGGAAAGGGTTCTGCTTTTACCCAGGTCAGCCAAAGACCTGACCAGCGTGGTTCTTCTCCCACACAGCAATGCCATGAGGTACAAGTCTGTAATTTGCCCACAAACTGGGCATGCAAGCACTCATTGTCACAACCTCCGAGTGCAATCTATGTGATGAACTGGGTCACCTTTTCCTTCAGTGCCCTGGGCAGTCCATAACAAGGGGACCTTTTGAAATCAAGATGACATTGTGCATGCAGCCCGGGAGAAGCAAACACACACCCCTACAGAACAGCCTCCGATGTTGAGAAGTGTTGCCAGTTCCACCAATGGCACCTCAGGAAGACACAGAGGACACTTTGACAGACCGCTCTACCAGTACACTGGAACCAGTCCAGAGAGTGGAAAACCTGTTTGGAGAAACGACAAGGAGAAAGCAGCACCAGAAACTACAAAACTCTGACATGCCAGTCCCCCCAACGCTACAGGAGAGTTTCCGATGGTATGAGGTAAGCACCAGTCATCCAGAAGCATTCCCAAACCCAAACTGAAAAAATGGACATGGTATCCGCTTCTAATCAATACTCAGCTTTAAATGATCCCTCAGCTGATGAGGAGGGAAACTCAGAATCATCGGTCATCATCAAAAAAAAACATCAGAAGATGGAAGGATCCATTGGAAAAACTGAGTAAGAAAAACAGAAAGAAACCATGAGGAGACTTCGTAAGCTGGAATCCCTTTCTTGTGGCCAAGATATTGGACACCTTTAAATGTTATATCACTAAATATGATAACATTAAAAAACTACAAAAAGAATTAGTACATTCAAAGCCTTGCATGACTCCCAGGCACAGATCTGCATGTTACAGGACACTAGATTACAATCAGGACACACATCCATCAAGTGCAGAAATCTGGCCATGGGACCCCACAGTGTAGTCCCTGGAGGATGAGTTATGCTCAGGGTGAGGTCCACTGTTAGAGGAAGTGATGGTTCAGAAAATTATAGATTTAGAACCAGGCAGGGCACTTTGTTGGATGTGCAGGTCTTGAATCAGGATATTAGGACTGGGGTAATACTATGCAACGACAAAAAAGCTCAGGATTAGATTATTTAATCTTAGCGCCCATATTTACACACAAATCATAAAACTTATTATTGGTGGTGATTTTATGCCCCTTGGATGTAAAGGACAAAACAAGGGTAACATCCAAGCTGTTTGTGACATTAATGCACCTTAAACAAATAGTGCATACTGCTGCTTAAAAGATGCATATAAGCAATACACCAAAAGGGGACATACCTATCCTTAAAGTATTCTCTCCCCTAGGAAGTCATTACGATTCCTGTCAAAACATTGGAAGATTTGTAAAGCAGAAACAGTTCCCACAACTTAGACCATTTGAATTGCATGTCACTTTTAGCCATAAAAAAACAACATTGGAGCAGGGCATGGAGGATCAACAATGACATTGACAGATGAAAAATTGCCCAGACAATTGAGCAACTAAAAGCCAAAACCACATTGACAGCCTGGTATGAGTCATTGGGGGACTGGTGGCTAGACAGAAAAAAATAATACAGAAATTATACAAAAAATGGAAGCACAACAAAGGAAAAACAGCATATTTTCAGTTCTAAAATAAAACAAATTGTCAATTACTAACATTACAGAATACAGAAGCAAACATACAATGAAATACAGCAAATAAAACAAGAGATGAGAGGTACCATGATAAACAGATCCCTAGAATGGAAACAATAGCAGGAATCAAAGGATGAAAGTTCACTTGTTATATTTAAAGACTGGCAGTATAGGGTACAAAAAAAGAATGGGAGCTATTAGATTGTACACGGGGGTGCATACAGACTTTGGCAAAATTCTGAGGTATTACAAACACCTGACTTCTTCAACACCCTAATATAGTTACTAGAGCAATTTCTTATCTAATATAAACATAGAACCTTACTGATGGATGATGTTACAGCTAGGACTATACCCATAAGTCTGACAGAAGTAAAATGGCCATCTCTAAGCGTGACTCAATACAGCTCCAGCTCAGATGGTTTAGTTCTAATTTTTATAAGCATATCATAATATACTAGGACCCATCTTTATGGAAGTATTTAATATATTATATAATTTGACATGAAAGAACAAATGCCCCATTTTAATACTTTTCACAAAAAGGTAAGATTAGAATTGACTAACTGGAGACCTATTTCATTATTGAATCTGGTCTTAAAATCCTTTCAACGTATCTTGTCAGAGACTGGTCATTCAGCACAAACACTGATCTCCCCATACCAGCCATGTGCCACCGCTGTAGGAATTTAAGGACAATTTAATATGCCTCGTGAATTTTTTAAAGAGGTCATATAGGAAAACAAGGGCTGTTTTGTGGATCAGGAGAAAGCATTTGATGCAGTCTCCATGATACCTTATTTCAAATTTTGCATCATTGGCATTCCAGATCAAGCCATAATTTGGCTGCAGTTATTATATGCACAGGCCACTCTGCCCCTTATAAATGGGATGGTAGGCAGGAAAACAAGATTAGAACAGATTAACAAGTGCCTGAACCCCTATCTATACCTAAACATTTTAAGAGGACAATCTGAACAAATAGCCAAATAAAGGGCATTAGCCTACAACCAATACACAGACATTAAATGGCATACGCCAATGAATTATGCTTATTTTTAAATTTGAAGCAGACTACAGAAGGCACTAAGGTATCAGAATATCAAAGTGACTGGAGCAGAATAATACACAAAAGAAAGGCATACCATAGGGAACTGAACATCCTAGCCTGACCAAACTGGGAGAGGTCACAGTTGTTCAGAGGCTAACATTCTGGGGGTAAAATTTGGGCCCCAAAGACAGACATATAACTGGGACACAAGACTAATATGTGTAACAAGTGAGCACTTGCCTGGCAGAAGCTACAGATCTCTAAACTTAAAAAGTATACCTGATTAAGACATCTTGGTTCCACTATTACTTTTTTGTAGGACTCCCTCCCCTCCGATTAGAGACTAAAATCTATAATAATTTCTTCCACGCCATATGGAAAACGCTTGAACCCATTAAGAATAACAACTTATAGGCCAGTTGCACAAGGTTAGACATGTTTCATCCTATATATTTTCCATACCATTTTCTGGTATTTCACATGTCCAATACTACAAAACAAAAGCATAATATGGAAAGTAAAGGAAGGAATGGCTCAATTTTACCAAAATAGTCCTTAGATAAAATAGATTTCAAAATCATGAGATGTGTTACCACATAGTGGCTACGATGAAGAAGATTCAGATGTGGAGGTCACCATGAAATTTGAAATCTATTAGACATTTGGATATAGCAGATATTATTGACAGGTTTAAAGAGAATTGATTTTTCAGAATGGTACCTCAAACTGTCAAACCACAAAACTGTTGACAGAAAATGAATTCCAAAATATTTGTGGGACATATCTGGTTACATGCCATGGGAAATAGGGGTAAGAATAATCATAAACATAAAAGTGAAGGTGATACCCCAGAGTTATATAATACCATAGTGGAAACACAAGAACATTTATTTTTGAATGCCCATATATTATCACTTTTAGGAATACTTTAGCTTTAAAAGTACAAGATCAGAACTTTGGAAACTTTACTTATGAGGTTCTGGTATAAGGAATCTACACTGGCCCATAGGTAAAATACCCCTACTCTACTCTGAGGTTACTAACAAGTATTATAAAATATCATATCTGGCAGTCCAGGTGTCATTGAAACTTGCAGCAATACATATCACAGCAGGAATTGATCACGATTATTTTAGGACAAGTACAAACTGTAGAAAATGATAAAATAAAGAATCTGAGCACACATTACAAAAATTATGGAAAACACATGGGAGTGATAAAATAAATATAAAAAGAGAGATACACATGGAGAAGATAGTTTTAAAAAAAAAAATAACTTTTTTAGGAAGAGGATAGTTATTTAAATAAGATGGATGTAGGGTTATGGATATCATAGATATACAGAAGTGTTAAAAAACATTAAATAATATATATATATATAGTTAGATTTTGTATGAGGAATACATAGACTTGTGATATCTTTGTTATAGGTTTCATAATACAACCCAAGAGTATTGCGCATTACCCTCACCACAAAAACTTCCCTACTCTTTTCGATAAGTGCATGACATCTTTAGCATCCAACTGAACACCACCAATCCAGGCAGATGGGACCTCAGTTTACAGCCTCATCCAAAGACAGCACCTCAAAGTGCAGCACCCCCCATGCTGCAACTACAGTGTCAATATTGGGACAACCATCTTGTCTGAAGAAGATGCATATTCCAAAAGGAATAACAATCAAAAAGAATACATGGTTCTGGTCCCCTTCCTGTTGCATCCCCACCGAAATGAAGGTATGTCTCTTTGGGCAACCCCAAGAGACACTGGCATTCTCATGTAAAGCCCTGGGAATGCCTAATGGAATATGCCAAGCACCTAGCCCTGCCTCAGCAATCCATCTACACTGGCATTCTGCACCCCACTTCAGTGCTGAATGATCATATAATATACTGTAGTACCAAACTCCAGTATATTAACTTTGTGTTTTGCCTAGCAATCAATAGGAGCCATGTCAGTGGGTTATGATCTGTGATCACAGTAGAACTCCCTCCCATACAGATATGGCTGCAGCTCTAAAGGGCCCACACTATCCCCAGACATTCCCCTCCACTGGGGCATATAAGTCTTCCCGGGCAACAGCTTCTGACTCAGGTACACTATGGGATGCTCCCCCCCAGTGTAACTTGGCTCAGAATGGCACCCAGCCCATGGTCAGAGGCATCCACGTGCACTACAGACTTTAGGTCATAATTGGGACTAGCAAGCACGGGTGACCCACATAAGTCTCCTTCAGCTTTGGAAGGCAGACTTCAGTCTTCTGTCCAGAGAACTTTTTAGCATTCTCTTTTTGTCAGGTCTGTAGAGTCTGGCCACATCCATGTAGTGAGGACAGACCTGTAGTAGCTGGCTGTTCCCAGAAATGCCCTTACCTGTTTCTTTGCAGCTAGGCTGGGCCAGGCCTGGATGGCATCAACCTTTGCTGGCTTTGGATGGATGTGTCCACTGCCCATCCAAGTGCCCAGGTAGGACACTTCAGCCATGTCTACTTGGCATTTTTCCACCTTAATTGTCAGCCCTGCTGGCCTTCCAGTCTGCAGAATACCACCCTCATGTGCCTGGCGTGATTCTCCTATGTCTGGCTATAAGTGCAATGTCCTCCATGTAAGCCAGTGCATATTCACCTGTCCCTGCCAGGATCGCGTTCCACAAGCCTTTGGAAGGGTGCAGGTGCATTCTGCATCCCAAATGGCATTACTTTAGAATTTGAATAAGCCATATGGTGTAATGAAAGCAGACCTGTCCCTGACTGCGGGCTTAACAGCACCTGCCAGTAGCCCTTCATCAGGTCTATTGTGGTTGAGACCAGGCTACCCCAGCCGTTCAAGGTCTTTTTGTTCTGGGCATGGTGTAGGCATCAGACTCCATACAGCTCTTGAGCCTCTGGTAGTTGACAGAATCATGTGATAACATCCTTCTTGGGATCAGGACTTCTACAGGTGAAGCCATAGGCACTGGACTCCTGAATCACACCCAGGGCAGGCTTTCCTGTGTTCCTCCAGCATGGTCTTTTTAACCCATTCGGGTCACTCTGTAGGGTGACTGCCTCAATGGAACTTGGGCCTCAGTGTCCTCATGGTGTTCGGCCAGTGGTGTAACTCAGGGTTCCCTGTGAAGATGTCCACAAAGTCATGCACCCCCATCCCCCTCTGCCTAAGCTGGTGTCAGCTGTCCTGGGAGGGTGAAATTATTCATGGAGAATCCTCCGGGCTTCACCAAGGAGGGCCATCATGGGGATCAGCCTTGTTCCCCTCCTCCGTCGCTGCACATAGTGAGGATCATTTCCCTTCCTCCATAGTAGGGCTTCATTATGTCCACATGATATACCCTCTATCTGCACCTTCTGTCAGGCACCTGCTACATGGTTAACATCACCAGCATCCGGGTTCTGGAGAATGGGCCCTCCCATGCTGCCTGCAGTTTATTGTGTCAGACTGGGATGAGTATCATCACTTGCTGTCAATGTCGTACTCCTGGGCTCTGGCCTCACAGTCGCGGTGGCAGAGCCCCCCTCTTTAAGTGTCTTAAAAAACTACCCAAAAGCATGTCTACAACCTGCTGACCCACGGTCTTATAAAATTCAATAGGAATCCCATCTGGGCCAGCTACCTTCCACGACCTAATACCCCGATAGCCCTCAAGATTTCCTCTTTAAATAATGCATGCTTCAGGAAAACCTTTGTTGTTCTGACACTTGTTTTAAAATGAGCTAGCTCAGAAACGCCCCATTAAGTCCCTAGACCATTCTGCTTCCTTGTGATACAAAGTTACTATAAAATTCTCGGAATCTCTCATAATAGCCTGAGGACCCTCATCACCTTACCATCTTTATTCTTTATCTCAGAACTCATTCTTCCCCCTTCTGCCTTTGATCGGGTTGGCGAGGAGGGGCCAGGCTTATTTCCCCATTCATAGAATTTTTGTTTTACTAGCCATAGCTTTCCCTTAAGCTTGTTCATCAAGCTAAATTATTCTATTTCTCCCCTCCTGCAGCTAGTAATGGCTCACTGGCTATGTCCCCTTTCAGTACCCGACCCTCCAAGTCTTTAGCTCTTTGGAAAGGGGTTGAACCTCCAATTTTTTCCTTTTATACCGGACACAAATCCAATAATTGCCCCCTCATATAGGCCTTCCCGCATCCATAATATCTACGAGGAAGGGGCAGATTCCTTGTTGAGATCCAAATACTCTTTCATTTGCGTCACAGAAGGTATTCCTTAAATTCTCATTCCCCAACAAATCAGGGGAACCTCCACATCTCATTCTCTCACCCTAGGCCCTCCATATCAAAGCGTCACCTTGAGTGGCATGATCTGAAATATGGATAGGTTACGTGTTTCACTTCCACTGTCCTCTGATACCATCCACTTCCACATACACCTGGTCATTCTGGACCATGTTCTATGTAGGTCTTGAAATAAAGGTGTATTCCCTTGCTTTTGGGTTGGCCGTCCTCCATACGTCCACTAACTCAAGATCTAGCAGGCCTTCCCTCCACTCCTCAAGAACTTGCCCTTTTTTCCTTTGCTATTCAGTGGTCCATCACTGGGTCTGGGGTGCAATGAAGTCACCCCCATAATTAATCCTTTAAACTGTTCTTTTACCAGGACATACAAAGAGCTCCTATAAAATTGAGGATCTGTGATGGCAGACGTACACCTCCCAAATGTATCGGTTTATCCCAAAATCCCTTCAACAAAACATATCTGCCTCCCTCTTATCAGTGACTGTTCTCAAGCGCCTGAAATGGTAAATTTTATGAATAATGATTGCTACCCCCTTTTACTCGAGGAAAGCGAGGCAGCGTGCACTGCCCCACCCAGCTCCTGACCAATTTCTTATGTTCATTTCGGGTTGGTGTGTTTCTTGCAGAAGGCCTACCTGGGCATCAACCCATTTTCATCGGTGAGGAGCATAGTTCTCTTAACAGAGAGAAGAAACCCCCTTACATTCCAAGACACAACTTTTACTTTGGTTGTACTAGCCATATATACTGCATTTTTTTTTTTTTCCCCCCCCCCCCCTTCCACACCTCCATTTGATACTAGTCCTGTCTGGTCTCCAACTCGGGCTCTTGAACTGCTCACATTTGTGGATCTAAAAAAACAAACACATAGTAACATTCCCCCCAACAACTTCTTGCCAAACTTATTTACATCCACCCCTCCTCCATCTCATACAAACGTCTTGATCTTCATGCCAGTATCACCCCCCATCATCGAATAGGGCTTCAGACACAGAAAACATAAGTCCTCATATTCAACCTTCCCCCCCGGTCCTGAACCCTCCTCAGAATCCACCACTACTAAATTCAAGCATTTTGCACCATGTCTCATAACCGTTCCCCAGCATCCCCCACCCACGTCTAATTGCAGGTTAGGGTCATTACCCTTTGTCCATCAAGTCCAACTTGCACCTCCAGTACCACAGTGAGAGTTCTTTTGTGCCCCTATTATTAGGTTGGAGTTCATTTTACCGTGTTCCCAAATCAGGATAACCTCCCAAGGGAACTCTGGTTAGGCAGGCAACAAAATCCACGGCGCCAGCCCCCAGAGCACCCGGACCCACCTGCATTGTCATACCAGCTTATACAAAACCTTCACACAGTCACATGGTGTGGGATGGGGTATCTCCGTAGCCAACTCCTGCATCCATCTTAGCATCACTTCAGTTTTATTATAAGAAAGTACACCAATGCATATCCCTGGAACCTCACATTATAAGCTCAGCACCAGCAAAGGTGCACAAGACAGGACGTTGTTTTCTCCATCATCAGCTGGCTTAGCCAATTTTCTTCTTCAGCTCCATACCGAAACTCCTCGCCTTCTCCACCTCCCAGAAGCTGTATGTAGCTCCCTCAGTGCCGATTTTCAAAATGGCAGGGGAACACCATGAACACCATTCCACTCCAATCCTCTGGCAGCTTTCAATGACTTCGTTGAATTCCTTCTCTTTTTCCCAATTAGGAGAGTAGTCTTCTGAGAGAAAAAAGAAACCCCCCTCAAATTGTAGCTCTGGTTGGGATTTATAAGCTTTCCACATGGCCTGTCTATCTTGGTAGTTATGGAAGCAATTATTACTTGCCTGGGAGGCTGGCCATTTTGTGGTCTGGGCATGACCACTGCAGTGAGCTCTCTCCAGCTAACCTTCCCCCTTTGGTTGCATCCTAAAAGCATAGGGAGAGTTTTGCACAGAAGCCCATTATGTCGCTTCCTTCCTGCCTTCAGTAGCCCCTGAGAATATAAGTTGTCTCTCTCCCAGGTAGTTTTCCTGATAGTCCAGGAGTTTCCCTCATTTCAGCCACCTGTGTTTCCAACTCTTTGATTCTTCTGCCCATGGGGTTCAGCTCGTCCTCCACGGTCGACATACGATTTTCTAGCTCCTCCACCTTCTCGTTTGCCTCTCTGGTTGGGCCTCACTTAATGCCAGTCGCCCTCCAGTTTGCTTTCAAGGCTCTCCAGCCCTAGGTGCAGAACTGCCATCAACTGGTCATTGAGCTCGCCCCCGGCGTCATCTCGGCAGCAGGAAATCGAATCGGGCCTACACAGTTGCGCTAGGCCCTTCCGCAGTCTTTGCAGTTTTGCCTGGTGCCTTTTGCGATTTTGTTGCCGCGGAGACAATATATTCATCCATCCTGGGTTCCAACACCTCGTTTATTTCAAATAGGTGCAAAACTTGTCAAGCGGTGGTTATTCCATTAATTTCAGGACGGGCCGAGGCTGTAGAAGGCACATCTTCACGGCATGACACGGCACGTGACCCCTATTTATTAAATTTTGTTGACCCGGTGACCCACTGGGCCTAGAAGTCCCTTTTTCAGGGGCAACCAGGGATACAGATGGTAAGCAACTGAAACTAGACCAGATTAAGTTGTTGGTGGTATTTTTTAGTGAATGGGGGGAGAAATTTGGCCAGGACACCAGGAAATTCACTCCGTATTCTGATGGTAGGGGTTCCTTGGCCATCACATTGTGATGGCCAGTTTGCCAAGGCGTCTGAAGTGAGTGGATGTAGGCGGGTGCAGGAGAAGGCCTCCTCTCCTCTGCTTAGCATACTAGAGGCCGTGGAGGAAGAAGTGTGGTGGCTTCAGTTACTGCCATGAGTGTGGTGGAGTAGGATGAAAACTGTGTGAGCGTCCGTTCTGAGCAGCAAGCAGTTTCAAGTTTGCCCTCACGAAGATCCGGTGAAAGTCCGCTTGTTGTTAGGTGATCTTTTGCTTTTGGAAAAAGTGGTATCGCTGGAGCAGGAGCTTGCAGCCCTCCAGGAATCTTTCTGTCCTTATGGCTACAGTTCAGATTGCTCAACCTGTTGAGCCCTCTCCTGGTGAGGAAGTAATTGCGACGACCATTGTACTGGAGGTTTGCATTGCCTCTCAGTTGGATGACGTTTCTGAGACTCTGGGGGCTGGCAGTCCGCTGGGTTCTGGCCCAGAGTGCCTAAAGCCCCCGCTTGCACTGTCTACTGAGAAGGGTGAACGCCTCAGCAGCAAAAAGAAAAGTGGTGCACTGCCTGCCTCATGCTCTCAGGAGGTGGAAACCAATTGTTCTGCACCTGAAGTTTTTTTTTCCCCATGAAATAAATGCCTGGATGGAGTAAACAGAAAGGGAATCCGGTCCCTGCTCTCCCATGTGCTGTTCCTTTACCAGTTATTGCAACTTCTACAAGCGGTTGGTTATAGACGAAATTGTTTGGTCCCCTAGAGGCAGCTTTGCAAGGTGCAGGTTAGAACTAAGGGAAGAAAGATGTTTGGATTTCCAGATTCACAGGATCCTTCCTATATTTCTAATGTTGAAGAAGGCTGCTGCACAGGTGGACCACTGGTCGATTCCTCCTCAGAGCTCCAGCGAACACAGACTAACTTATTTACTGTTTGTTCTCCTGGCTGTCCAGAACTTACTGTTCCAGCATGCTCCTACTGTTAGTGTAAAGGCTGGTGTTGTTAAACCGGGTGAGTGTTCTGTGATTCTAGTACAGAGCACCTCCTCTTAATGGCCCTGTTGGTCCTCAGGAGGTCCTGGGGACCACATTGATACTGAAGGCTCCTCTTAGGTTAGGGCCTGATCCCAGCTGCTTGAAGAAAAGAGGAGATAAAACTAAAACTATTGGTTTTAAACTTCGACATTTGTTTACCTCTACAGAGAGCCTGCTCCAAGGCATAATGCTGTCCGAGTTATTATATAAAGGGGTCTAGCTGACCCTCTCCAACAAAGGATTACATTACTAAAACTTGTAAGGATCCATGGGTTCTTTTCTTCTGAAATTTTTGCCCTTATAGGATTGGGGAATGCTAACTATGACATCAGTTTTAAACAAGTCTCTAGTTGATAGATTTAGGAGCCCAATATGCTCTTTGTAGACCTCTCCCATTTGGTCCCCTTTTCATGCTATTCCTTTGACTAAACCCACTGTTCGGACCATAATAAATTATGTTCAAAATGAGGGGGCATTATTGAGGATATTTTATTTTGGTTGAGACAAAGATGCAAGGTTTGAATAAACCAATCCTACCCTGGACTGTGAACAAATTTGGGATGGCGGGTTTGAGTCAAAACTGCCTACCACTAACATGAGGTCCCAGCCACAGCCTAGTTTCTTTCATCTGGGAAAGATAAAGGGTTAATTTTCTATGTTGGGCAACCTAAGTCCTGCTTCAAATGTGGCTCTAGAGTGCATTTTAGTTCTAACTAGCGACACAGATAAATGTAGTCATTGTTTCGAATTTGGCTCACAACTCTAGTGCCTGTTTAAATTTATTCAATGTAACTTATGTGAACGTACAGGCCATGCATGGTCATTGTCCCTGGGCCTCCATAACAGGGAGGATTGTCCCTCATGACGGCCTGATTACTTTTGGCTCAGCAAGCACAGGCCAAAATAATGCAGAATCAAGCTTTACAAAATGGAGTAGATCCCCTGCAGCATGTCAGACAGGAGGTTGTCTCTGGGCTGGGAGTGGTTCAGGAGGTTGTCTACCTGGGGACCTGGTTTCTCAGAAGCAAGACTTAATTCAGGGGCCACCCACAGGAGGAGTAGATAGCTGAGGAGGAGTTGATAGCCAAGGAGGCTTGTGTAATGCCATCCCCGGCTGCTCCAGTCTACATCGGTGTTGACAAGACTGTTTTTGTAAAGGCACATAATAGAAATAGGAAAGTTAGGGCTGTTACTGGTCCTAGTGGTGATGGTGGGGTGGCTGTTTTTTGGAAGACCAAATAGAATTTGCCTTGCTAGCATCTGAGCTGTCCGTTAAAGAATCTGCAGGTGAGGAAATGGATACTTCATCAATTATTTCTAATACTAACACTGAGAGTGGCAGGGATGCAGATCCCATTGCTAACAGAACTCAGCAATGCCAGAGAAGTAAGTCTCCCTTGGGCACTTAGATGGCTTCTTTAAAAGTGTGCTCCCTAAACGTCAATAGTGTTAAGGGACATAGGAAACTTGGGGGGGTTATGCTATCAATGCGTGATATGCATGGTGATATTTCTTGTCTAGTTGATACCAGGTAAAAAAACAATCAGGAGTTGCAGCAAGCCTCCAGAGCCTGGCCTCATGGGCCTTCCTTCTGGTCCTCGGGGACTGACAGGTGTGATGGCATAGGGATTTTGTTTTCTAACACTGCCGTGCATGTGTCCAGACTTGTGGACATACTACCAGGGAGGCTTTATTGTTGGATATCTGGTTCTCTTCTGAGAGATTCCAGTTGATAAGTGATATATACCCCAGACTAAAGCACAGAGGTGTGTCTCTTTCACCTAGTCGTCCTTTCTACCTCTTCCAAACTGATTCTTTGGGTGGGAGATTTCAATTGTAGTTGCATTAGACTGAGAGGGGCTTCAGACTTCCAAGCATTTTAAGTGATTCTGTTACCCTCAAAATGTTGTTTCCACATGGCCCATCTTGTGGATGCTTATAGATCTCAACATTCTATGGGTGAGTCTAAATATTTTAAGGGGTAACCTTAATACGGATTGACTTTATCTTCTTGTCTGGGTACTACATATTATCTCTTATCAAACTGTTGGTATAAATTTTCTGACCATGCTGCTGTGATGGTTTCCATTTTCCTTAGGTAATCGGCAGTGTAAAAAAGAATATGTAGAGACTAATGACTCCATGTTAAAGGATCCGAAGGTCCACAAGATATGGAGGAAGGAATGGGCAACCAGACTATCGGTGGCGAATATCTATGAGTATGGGTTGAGTGGTGGGATGATTCTAAGGCTCGGTGGAGGCAGGTGCTGCAAATGAAGGCTGCTGCTGCTCACACTGCCCAATATTTGCGGATATCTGGCCTTAGCAACCAGCTCCGAACGATTCCCTTACAGAGGTTCCTCTCTGGATTATAGTAAACAGATGAGGTTGTTAAGAGTCAGATGAAAGCCCTACAGTATGATCCAGAGCTGACTCTTTGGGGCAGGAGGCTAGATTTGGGACCAGGTTTCCACAGGAATTTGGACCCTTTAAGGCCTGTCGGGGAAGGGTTAAGGTTAAAGATTTATTCACGCCATAGAATGGTCCCTCTGGGGAGCATTAGTTCTCCTGAGCTTCTTGTAGAGCTTGTTGAGCAGCATGTGGTTAACATGTTGGGTTGTGTTTCTGATTGTGACCCAGCGGAATCCTTTTTGGATTCTTTGAATTTGCCTCTTATCTAGTCAGAGGAAGGTGACAGGTTGACTGCTGAGATTTCTGCTGACGAAGTCTCTCAGGCTATTGCTAGTTTAAACCTGAACTCAACTCCCGGGTCAGTTGGCTTTACGGCTGGGTTTTATGTTACCTTTAAGGATGACTTGGTTCCAGTTTTGACCCTTTTGTTTAATGATATGTTATCCAGAGCCAAATTTGGGAATTCTATGAAACAAGCTGTCTTAGTTCTTATTTTTAAAATGAAGGGGTCTTCGGTTGACCTTAATTGGAGGCCGCTCAGTTTACTGAATATTGATTACAAGATTTTGGCAAAAGTGTTGTTAGCCAGATTGATTCGAATTGCATGATTGATTAGCCCTGTTCAGGCATGTAGTATTCCTGGGAGAGGTCAGCATGACAATTTGGTTTTATTACGGGAACTGTTTGCGCTGGGGGATATGGGGAAATGTTAAAAGGGTGAGTATTAGGCTTGGATCAAGAAAGCCTTTGACAAGTCTCTCATTTGTTTCTCTTTAAATAATCCTTAGCGGCATTTGGGATCCTGCTCAGTTTATACAATGGATAAAACCTATATTTAGATGCAGTCCTATTCTAATGTTAATGGATGGCTAGGTAAGTAGAAGTCAATGTAAGTGTTCGACAAGGCTGTCCCTGAGCCCCATTTATACAAGTTTGCATTGATATCTTGATTCGGGACTATTCTTCCTTTGCCCAGAGGTAACTGGGTTGCAAGTGCCCATAATTCTGCCCTGTGGAAGATTTTAGCCTGTGGATGACTTCGGTACTGACTGCCAGCTATGACTACAGAGGAAAAAGAGCCAGCAAAGGCATCCTCCAGAAGTATTCCTCTATTTCTGGGTCTCACATAAATTTTGTGAAAACTGTGGGGATTCCTCTGGGGCACCTTCATGTCCCTATCTCTGGGAATTTTGCTGGCATTAAAATTTCTACTGAGCCTATTAAAATTCTAGGGATCTGGTTTGGGGCGGGTGATATGCAATACCTGAATTGGCAAGCAACGTTAGGGAAGGCAGATAGACTAGTTGCTGGCTGGAAGCAATACCATATAGGTAAAAAGAAATGTGTATTCTTAATTAAAACACTAGTGGTTCCTATTTTTTTTGTACCTTTGTTATGTTTTTCCCCCGCCTATCAAATTATTTACTAGATTATTTAGTGTTTTTTCAAGGAGCTTTGGGGTCGCTTAGAGCGCAATCAAAGCGCAGTATTATATCGACCAATTGTAGAGGAGGGGCTGGTATGGTTAATCCAGTTAGCTTTCTTTTATAAACCATTTTTGCATTATAATTTTGGTGGGGCATTAAAGCCGGGTGGTGCTGGTTGAAACCATTTCTTTTAGTATGGCTGGTTGCCTGTTGTGGCTCACTGGGATCTGGGGAAAAAGGGATTTTGGCTGAACTTCCTGATGTGCCCACCTATAGTAGAAAACTATAAAATCTAGCTATATCCTGGGGTTTTAAGTCTCAAGATTTTTGTGTTCAGAGAAAACTCTATATGAAGAGATTTGGAGACTGGATGCTCAGATCGGTTACCTTTCTCCTGTTGCCTCTAGATCGTTTGGACTGGATCTTATGGCAACTTCATAACCCATGTTTACCACCGTCGTCTGGGACACAATTGTTTGGTTGGAAATTATGGGAGGCTGAGTGTTAAAGGGAATCATAAACATAAGTCCTTAGAGAATAGGTATCGCCCGAGGATTCTTGTACAGTGTATTTTAGAATCTCAACAGCATCTGTTTCTTGAATATCAGTTTGCATTTGATTTTTTTGGAAATTGTTAGCAGATGTTTGGGCTAAAACCTATATTTCTGCATTTGACCTACGAAGATATTATGTTTGGCACAAATATATCCCTGAATGAGTAAATATTATGCTGAAATTATGTATATCATTCTGACATTGATAGATTATTATCCTACAGCCAGGCCAGATGCCTGTTAGTATTGCACCAGAAATAGCTCTCAATACGAGAAACTCTGTGTACATCAAGACTGCTGTGCTTACTGTCAAAATGAAAGTTAAAATTTAAATTCAGGTCACAATTTTTTCAGTTTTGGAATAGCTGTAATGTTTGGCAGATTGACTGAATTATTTTTCTATTGATTTGTCTAGTCTTCGTTTTTCTAGGATTTTTTTTTGTTTAGCTTATGTTTCTGTTTCTACTGTATTGTTCCGATATGCTTGTCTTTCCTTTGTACGTTTTTTTGTAATGAAGTCCATTTTCTTTCAATAAAATTCCCCTACTCTTGTGGTAGGGGCACTGTGTCCAGTCAGCAGCAAGATGGCTGACAATTGTGAGGAGATGGAGGAGGCAGGAGATGTGAGAACTCTGGGCGCCAAGTCTGAGAAGGTTTTATTCAGTAGTTCAATGGAAATACCTGAAGTGGAGAAGGAGGTACATATTCCAAAAGATATTGTGATGGATGATGTTATGGAGCCCACTAGGCAAGTAAAAACTGTACCTGTAGTGTTTACAACAGTTCCAGCTGCTGTGGAATCAGCTGCAGAATTACCTGCTGCAGACTGGGAGGCTAGACGGCTATTGTTGCTACAGAAATACAAAGGGCCTCAGAAAATGTATCACAGATGTAAGCTGACATGGAAAGCAGTGAGGAAATCAGCAACAAATGGAACAATAGGTTTTTGGAAGGACTACCAGAGCAGATGTATCCTGGTCACCAGAGAGAGCCTGAGGGCAGCAGGATGGATTTTAGCACAATATGGAAAACACTGGTTGCCTGGGGTTCCCCAACTGCAAAGGGGAACAAACAGCTGACAGGCAAGGAAATGGCCAGAATGTTGGATGCAAATATACAGGCCTCACAAACTGGAATCAAACAAGGTGTGGCACTTTCAGAACAGCAGCACAGCTCAGCTGTAGACAAGTATGACATGGACTCAATGCAAAACCCGGAGCAGAAATCCACTACACCAGGTATTGTGGCACATAAACAAAATACTGCTAATTTACCACGCAGCGATGCTATGAATGATAGAAATAGTGACTGTGGAGGGCAGCAGGAGGTAGAGGTTGCAGATACAATGCAAGATAACCCAGGGGAAGGTACAAGCACTAACAATATCAATGATTATCAGTCGGTACCTCAGAAAACCTGGGCAGAAGCCATGGAGGCTGAGAGTGGAAAACAAGGGGAACCCAGTGCTTCCAGCATGTTCAGAGCAACAACACACACAGACCCCACGAAGGTCAAACACATCAGGCCTCAGAACCCAAGGTTTAGAATGGCTGATTCATTTGCTAACATGGGCAAACCTAGGACACAAAGAAATGCTGTGCAATTAAAATATAAAGGTGGACTGGATGTACAACCTGATAGGGTGTATGTGGCAAGAAAACTATTAAAGGAGTCCATGCAATTTTTGGTTTCAGACATCTTTGCACTAATTCACATTTCTGGGGATACAATATTTGATGTTAGTTTCAATACACCCATGCAACTGGAAACACTTTGGACAAAATATGCATCTATCAAGCAGTCTTCATTATGGGCTTCATTCATAGCGATCCCCTTAACAAGACCTTCTGTTAATGTTATTACAGTCTTATTCAGGAATGAAAATGTTCACATATCTGACATTTTACACTGGGTCAAACAAAGAGCTGACGTCTTGGATCTGCCAGTACCTATTTTGGACAGTAAACATATCTGGACGGGTGGATGGAAAATAAAGATAAAACTTTGCATGACTGATGATGGGCCGATGCACCTTCCTAGCTGTTTTTATTTAGGACTGGAAAGGGGTTTCTGCTTTTACCCAGGTCAGCCAAAGACCTGTCACCAGCGTGGTTCCTTCTCCCACCTCAGCAATGCCTGTGAGGTACAAGTCTGTAATTTTTGCCCACAAACTGGGCATGGCAATCATTGTCACAACCCTCCGATGCGATCTATGTGATGAACTGGGTCACCATTTCCTTCAGTGCCCTGGGCAGTCCATAACAAGGGACCTTTTGAAATCAAGATGACATTGTGCATGCAGCCCGGGAGAAGCAAACACACACCCTACAGAACAGCCTCAGATGTTGAAGTGTTGCCAGTTCATAATGGCACCTCAGGAAGACACAGAGGACACTTTGACGAACCCGCTCTACCAGTACTGGAACCAGTCCAGAGTGTGGAAGCCTGTTTGGAGGAAACTGGACAGAGGCAGCAACACCAGAAACTGCAAAACTCTGACATGCCAGTCCCCCCAACCTAATGATGAGTTTCTAATGGTATGAGTGGCACCAGTCATCCAGAAATATTCCCAAACCCAAACTGCCAAAATGAAGCATGGTATCCGCTTCTAATCAATACTCAGCTTTAAGCAGTCCCTCAGCTGATGAGGAGGGAAGCTCAGAATCATCCCGGTCACATCATCCAAAAAAAACAATCAGAGGTGGAAGGGGATCCATTGGAAAAACTGATAAGAAAGAAAAAACAAAGAAAGAAACCATGAGGAGACTTACATAGCTGGAATCCCTTTCTCGTAGCCAAGATAGTGGGAGACACTTTAAATGTTATATCACTAAATGTGAATAGCATTAAAAACTACAAAAGGAGGTGCATTACATTCCAAGCCTTGCATGACTCCCAGGCACAGATCTGCATGTTACAGGACACTAGATTACAATCAGAGGCACACATCCATCAAGTGCAGAAATCTTGGCCATGGGACCCCACAGTGTAGTCCCTGGAGGATGAGTTATGCTCAGGGGTGGGGGTCCTATTTAGAGGGGAAGTGATGGTTCAGAAAATTATAGATTTAGAACCAGGCAGGGCACTTTTGTTGGATGTGCAGGTCTTGAATCAGGATATTAGGACTGGGTAATATATCACCACAAGCACAAAAAAGCTCAGGATTGGGTTATTTAATCTTGTTAACCATATTTACACACAAATCATAAACTTATTATTGGTGGTGATTTTAACTGCCCCTTGGATGTAAAGGACAAAACAGGGGTAACATCCAAGCTGTTTTGTGACATTAATGCCCTTAAACAAATAGTGTATACTGCTGCACTTAAAGATGCATATAGGCAGCTACACCAAAAAGGGGGACATACCTATCATAGAGGTATTCTTTCCCCTAGAGAATTGATTACGTATTCCTGTCAAAACATTGGAAGATTTGTAAAGCAGAAACAGTTCCCACAGCAACTTCAGACCATTTGGAATTGCATGTCACTTTAGGCCAGCTACAAAAAAAACAATATTGGAGCAGGGTACTGGAGGATCAATAATGACATGCTGACAGATGAAAAATTAATTGCCCAGACAATTGAGCAACTAAAAGCCAGAGCCACATTGACAGCCTGGTATGAGTCATTGGGGGACTGGTGGCTAGACACAAAATTAATGCTACAGAAATTATACAAAAAATGGGGCATACAGAAAGGAAAAACAGCATATTTTCAGTTCTTAAAAAAATGAAAACAACTGTTTAGATTACTATCATTACAGAATACAGATAATATGGCTTATACAATAGAAATACAGCAAATAAAACAAGAGATGAGAGGGTACCTCTATGATAGAGCCAGATCCCTTAGAATGGAACAATCAGCAGGAACGCAAGGGATGAAAGGTTCACTTGTTATATTTAAAGACTGTCAGTATAGGGTACAAAATAAAGAATGGGAGGCCATTAGGGATTGTACAGGTGAAGGTGCATACAGACTTTGGCAAAATTCTGGAGGTTATTACAGAGCACCTGACTTCTTCCTTTGGCACCCCTGTACATATGGTTACTACAGTGCCGAATTTCTTATCTAATATAAACATAGAACCTTTACTGATGGATGATGTTACAGCTAGGACTATACCCATAAGTCTGACAGAAGTAAAAATGGCCATCTCTAAGCTTAGACTCAATACTGCTCCAGGCTCAGATGGTTTTAGTTCTAATTTTTATAAGGCATTTCATAATATACTAGGACCCATCTTTATGGAAGTATTTAATGATATATTATGTAATTTGGACATGAAAGAACAAATGGCCCAGGCATTTTTAATACTTCTTCACAAAAAAGGTGATAGATTAGAATTGACTAACTGGAGACCTATTTCATTATTGAATCTGGTCTTTAAAATCCTTTCCAATGTATCTTGTCAGAGACTGAGTCATTCAGCACAAACACTGATCTCCCCATACCAGTCATGTGCCATCGCTGGTAGGAATTTAAGGGATAATTTAATATGTCTTCGTGAAGTTTTTTTAAGAGGTCATATGGGGAAAACACAGGGCTTTGTTTTAGCCTTGGATCAGGAGAAAGCATTTGATGCAGTCTCCCATGATACCTTATTTCAAATTTTGCATCATTATGGCATTCCAGATCAGTTTATAATTTGGCTGCAGTTATTATATGCACAGGCACACTTCTGCCCACTTATAAATGGGATGGTAGGCAGGAAAAACTAAGATTAGAACAGGGGTACGGCAGGGGTGCCCACTGAACCCCCTGCTCTATACCTTTAATATAAACATTTTAGTGAGGACAATCTGAACAAATAGCCAAATAAAGGGCATTAGCCTACAACCAGATACACAGACATTAAATGTCATGGCATATGCCAATGAATTATGCTTATTTTTAAATTCTGAAGCAGACTACAGAAAGGCATTTGAAGTCATATCAGAATATTCCAAGGTGACTGGAGCCAGAATAAATTTACACAAAAGTAAGGCATTGGCCATAGGGAACACAGCCATCCCTGGCCTGACCAAACTGGGAGAGGTCACAGTTGTTCAGGAGGCTAACATTCTGGGGGTAACATTTGGGCCCAAAGAACCAGACATAGTTAATTGGGACACAAGACTAGCTATGTGTAACAAGTGAGCACTTGCCTGGCAGAAGCTACAGATCTCTAAACTTAAAAGAGTGTACCTGATTAAGACATTCATAGTTCCACTATTACTTTTTGTAGGATCAGTTTTCCCTCCCCTTCCTGATTTAGAGACTAAAATCTGTAATACTTTCTTCCACGTCATATGAGGAAATCGTTTGAACCCCATTAAAAGAATAACAACTTATAGGCCAGTTGCACAAGGGGGGTTAGACATGTTTCATCCTATACTATTTTTCCATACCATTTTCTGGTATTTCAATATTGTGCCAATACTACAAAACAAAAGCATAATATGGGGGAGGTGGGGGCAGGAATGGCTCACACCTTTTACCAAAATAGTCCTTAGATAAATGGAATTTCAAAATCCATGCAGATGTGTTACCACAACATATAGTGGCTACTATGAAGAAGATTCAGATGTGGAAGGTTACCATAGCAAATTTGAAATCTATGTCAAGACATTTGATATATGAGCAGATATTATTGACTGAGTTTAAAGAGGAATTGATTTTTCAGAATGGTAATTCTCAAAACTGTGCTCAAACTACAAAACTGTTGACAGAAAAATGAATTCCAAAATATTTGTGGGACACTATCTGGTTGGCATGCCATGGGAAATTGGGGGTGAAGAATAATCATAAACATAAAAAAGTGGAAGAGTGATACTGCCCCAGAGAGTTATGTAACACGATATTGGAAACACAGGAACATTTATTTTTTGAATGCCCATATATTATCACTTTTTGGAATGCTTTAGCTTTAAGAGTACAAGATCAGAACTTTGGAAACTTTACTTATGAGGTTCTGGTATTAGGAATCTACACTGGCCCATGGGTAAAATACCCCTACTCTACTCTGAGGTTACTAACAAGTATTATAAAATATCATATCTG
>CM057453.1:1426800000-1426805000 GCA_016271365.2 Neoceratodus forsteri | reverse complement strand
TTCAGCCGGTAATCGGCTGCTCAGAGGGAGCAGAAGTCCCAGGCTTGCACTTGTTTGCAGCAGCTGCTTGGTTTTGCAATGGTCAGCTCGCTAATGCCTTTCAGTAGAGCGTGAGATATAAAGAAGCCCAAGTGCTGCTTCAGCTGGAAGGGAGACCTGTCTGGTGCTCTTTCTCTCTGCTTCAAGTGACTGCTGAGTTGGGCCACTGCTCAGAAAGCACAGAGCACTTATCCTGCAGTTGCTTTGTGACTGCTCCACACCCACCCTTGGCCAGCTCTAGCTTTATAGTGCCAAGCCACTCCCCTATATGCCCCTTCCACGCCCCAAGGTGGATGAAAATTACTGTCTCCCCAGATTACCATTTGCAGGTTATATTTTACAACAGCTAGAGAGCATACACACTTTTTTCCTTCCAAACCTTAAATAACACTAAAACCAATGTGTTAGATACACTAAATCTTTCTCCACTCCCTGAGGCACTGGTTTCTTTGCTTATAAATCAGTTCTAAGGACAACTTCATACTCAACATGGCAATTAAAACTTGTGCAACACTTCTTCTAGTGTCCTTTTTCCTCAACCTCTTACTAGTCCAAATCCTAACCAACCTCCAAAGAAATCCTTTCGGCTGTACACTAACTCCAAACCCTGAGTGCCCCCTGATGCAAACATCATTGCAATATCCCTGGAACCCTTTTCCCACTATTATACCTCAAAAACTTATATACCACTTAGCCTACTCTCTGCATAAATCCTCGTTGATCAAAGTTCCTCTGCTTACTCCTTTCACCCACCGTAAACTGTGGCACTTTGTTCTCCTAGCATTACTGTTGGCAGGAGACATTGAGCCTAACCCTGGACCCGTCACTACAACCTTGATTCCAAATAATGAAACTTGGCTAGACTCTAAGGGACTACGTATTGTGCACATGAATATTAGGAGCCTCCTTCACAACCTAACTGAACTCGAGGCATGGGTTGCACAGAACCACCCTGACATCCTCTGCCTGTCAGAGACCTAGTTAAAACCCTCTACTGCCGACCCGCTAAGTGCTCTACCTAACTACAATCTCATGAGGCAAGAAAAGGTCTGTCCCTAAGCATGGGGGTGGAGTTGCCATCTACTACAAACACCACCTGCAGCTAGTCCAAAACTCACTACCACCCTATCTCTCTGTGAAGCACTCCACGCTACACTCCTACTAGGCTCAAAGAAATTACAAATAGTCTGTGCCTACAACCCCCCTGCAGGAGGGATAAAAGGCCTTGAAGACCTCCTTCTACTAGTTGACAGCACCATCAGCCAAAATGAGGTCCTAATACTAGGTGACATGAACCTCAACTGGGCCGGCAAATCAAATCAAGCCTCCCACACCTTAGTACAATGCCACAACTTTCACCAGCTGATCTCTGACCCTACCGGGTAATGGCTCCCCCTAGGTCTAGTACACTTATTGATTGGGTCCTTACAAACCACCCTGACAGCATCAGTTGCACTGGTACCCTTCCAGATGTAATCAGTGATCACTCTCTGATCTACTGCATCTGGCGCTCGAATAATAGACCATCCCCACCCCCAAACATATCACTTTCCGCAATCTTGCTAGCTTCAATCCTATTCATTTTACTCACAACCTTTCACCGATTGACTGGACCCCTATTCACACTGCATCCAATGTCCAAACTGCCCTTGATAGTTTCCTTGACAAATTCAGTCAGCTCCAAGACACCCATGCCCCATGGATTACCAGGCGTTTTCGTGGTACCCAGACCAAATGGCTAACAAAAGATCTGCTAACCCAGATAAGGGCCAGAGACAAGGCCTGGCATTGTTTTAAATCAACAGGGATGCAATCTGACTATCTGCCACTACCGCTTCTAAGAAACGCTTGTAAAGAAACAACAGTCTATCCAAAGCTTCTTTTCTGTAAGGACCTTTTAACAAAGTTCGGGACCTATGAAATTTTGTCCACTATAAAACCCGCCTGGGCTCTAATCACAAGGCCCATACAAATGACATGCTGGTAAATGGCATACATTGCAATAACCCATTAACCATTGCTAATACCTTCAATAAGCATTTTTTAGATTTAACTACCTGACGACCTTCCCTACTGGTCACAACACTCCGCCCCAATGTGACACCAATCATTCACCTCCAAATCCCCCTTTAAGGTTCCAGAGCATCCAAAAAAGAGAAGTTCTACAACTGCTATTCTCCATTCCTGACAATACCAGCCCAGGATCAGATGGTCTTGAACCTAGGCTCCTGAAGGTTGCCACCCCCTTCATTGTCTCCCCTCTAACCAAAATCTTCAATATGTCCCTACACTATGGTTCAGTCCCAAATATATGGGAAATTGCTAAAGTCACCCCATTCCCAAAAAAGGAGACCCCAAGGAAATCAAAAACTACCGTCCCATCGCCATACTCTCTGTACTAAGCAAAATTCTTGAAAAACTAGTCTCCACCCAATCTATAGAATACCTCCAAAAATACAACCTCCTGTCAAGCTCTCAACACAGATTTCGCAAAGGTCACAGTACCATCACCGCCCTGCTAAAACTGACAAGTGACATCTATTCCTCCATGGACTCAGGCCTTTTGACAGGTGCAGTTTTCATTGACCTAACTAAAGCTTTTGACCTGGTCAACCACACACTTCTTGCAAAATTACGGTCATTTGGTTTCTCATCAGACACCGTCATATGGTTCAAAAGCTATCTGACTGATAGACAACAGGCGGTGGTCTTCAATTCAGCCATCTCGGATCCTGCTCCAATCCACGTTGGAGTACCTCAAGGCTCCATACTTGGCCCTCTACTTTTCACAATTTTCATCAATGACATCCCTCTCACTGCACCTAACTGCTCATCTCTGCTCTATGCTGATGACTTGGTTATCTACCACAGTGTAAAAACTTCTGCTATCCTAAATCACACCCTTGCCATGGACTATGCAAATATACAAACCTGGCTCACTAATAACAAACTCGTCCTCAACTCCAGTAAATCCTACTCAATGTTTGGCTCACCGGCGAGGCTCAAATCTAATCCCAATCCCCTTATTATCTCTTTCGCAGACAGCTCCCCTCTACCCTCTGCCAAATCCTTCAAATATCTCAGTGTTACCCTTGACAATTCTCTTGACCTCGACCAACACATCTCCACCATCTGTAAGTCGGTAGACGCCAAGATAGGAAGCGCCTATTGCACTAGCTATACCCTTACTTCCCAGCCAGGCTAGCAGTGGCACAAGTTCCCTTCTGCCAGCCTTGGCATATGGCTCTGCAATCTATCTATCCACAGGTAATCCTCCTCCACAAATGGGACACCACTTACACAATATTCTGCCGCTTATGCCTCTTGCATCACCGCATTTCACACCAATGCCAACTCTATAAGGACCTAAAATGGCTTAGCCCCTCTTGTTTACTCTGCCTCCAGACCTTGGGTACTAATAGACAGTGTTACCAGAACTGGCCTCCTGCTATCCCTTTCTCAGCTCTGAGTTACAACCTCTCACCTATGAGCTACGATCAAATGATAAAGCCCCTCTGCTTATTCCAAGATGCAGATCTAACATGGGCACACGCACTTTCTCTTATACAGCTCCTAAATACTGGAACTCCATTCCCTCCTCTATCTATCAAGTGTCCACCCATGTTCCCTTTAAAAAACTACACCCTGAACACCTACACACTCTAAACCCCTGCACTTGCTTTAATCCACCTTGAACCTACATCCCCGGCTCTCTTCTTTATCTTCAGATTATCCACCTACTTGTTTACCTCTTCCCCTTCCTCTCCTACTTCCTCGCCTGTCCACCTCTTACCCCTCCCTCTCTTCTCTCCCCACCTTTTTTCTCTCCCTCCCCTAGCCACATAACCTTATAGTTTGGCACTTATTGAACTGTAATGCTCTACCTATCTCCTTTTAATGTTTCTCCTGTGTTACTCATTCCAAACTATTATTTGTTCTCACAGTACTTTTACTTGCATTATTCTTTTATCAAAATGCTTGTATCAAACATCCAAACATTGTTGTTTCTCACTCTGATTGTATTGCTTTCATGTGCTGTGTCACATGTATATTATTCTTTTGTCAAAGTGCTTGTATCAAATATCCAGACACTGTTTCCTCACTCTGATTGCATTGCTTTCACGTGCTGTGACACATGTATATTGTTTTGTCTAAACTGTCTTCTTCTGGGACTTGCCTGAAAATAGGCATTGTTTGCCAAGTGCACTCACCCAGTTACCAAAAGCAAAAATAAAAAATAAAATAAATAAATACACACACATGCACACCTTCACACACATACATACACATATATAGACACACATATACATACACACACGTATATACATACACACACAGACACACATACACACATGCACACACACATATATACACATCCACATATACACCTACATGCACACACGAACACACATATATACCAACATATACATACATACATATATACATACACACACACACAAACGAACACACACACACACATATATACATACACACACGCATATATAAATACACACACGTTTACACATATACACACAAACACAGACACACAACACACATATATACATACACATACACACATATACCCATATACACACACATATTTCCACACATATTTATACACACACATATACACACTCATGCATACATATACACAAATACACACAAATATATATATACACACACACACAAACACACACATATATACATACATACACAGACGTACACACAAACATACACATATACACATATACATATACACACACTCACACATATACTATATATACATATATATATATATACACACATACACACACACATATACACACACTTCACGTATATACACATATACACACACATACACATTATATATGTATATACATATACATTAATATATACATACCCTCATGTATATATTAGCTAAATGTATATATACACACACGTGTACACATATATAATCATAT
>CM057453.1:1426792500-1426795000 GCA_016271365.2 Neoceratodus forsteri | reverse complement strand
ACACCCACACACGCAGTACACCTACACACATATACACATTTATACACACACACACACACACATACACACGCAGTGCACACACACCCACACACACCCCTACACACACACACCTACACTCCTATATACACATGTATATATACCTACTCTACACATATATACACACACATATACTGTATACATACAAATATACACATACAAACATGCATATACACAGACACACACACACACGCACACACGTATACACATACAAATATACACACACATATATACACACACACATACAGACATATATACACACACATATGCACACATACACAGACATATGTACACACACTCGCTCATATACACATGCTTATATACACACACAGTCATGCATATAGACACATGCACACACACGCACAGATACACATGCACATATACATACACACATGTATATACACACACAGGCACATATACATAGACACAAATACATACACACACATATATATATATATACACACACACACACACACACACACATATATATATATACACACACACACATATATATATACACACACATACATGTACACACCTATACATACACATACGCACACATATGCACACACATATAGATACATGCACACATATATACCTACACACACATATACATAAACACACATGTACACATATTTACACACACACATATACAGAAATATATACATACACACACATGCATACACATAACACCTATACACACACACACACATATATAGACACAAACATGCACATATACACACACACACAAATACACATACACAGACATACTAAGACACACACATACACACATATATACACATATTTCCACACATACACAAATGCACACATATACACACAAATATAAACACACACACATACACACACTCACGCATATACAGATGAAGATATACACACACATGCATATACACATATGCACACATACGCACACATACACACACGCATATATAAACACACTCATACATACACACATATACACACAAACACACATATAAACACACAAATATACACACACACTACACATATACACACACCCACATATGCACACACACACCCACACACACACATATCACACACAAAAAACACTATATATCCACACACATATACACACACACAAACACACACATATACACACACACGAATAGACAACACACATATACACACAACACGCATATACACATATCGTACACACAATCATACACATATACACACACATATATACATACACACAAAACCACATGTATCCACACACAAACACATATATACACACACACACATTTACACACACTCATGCATATACACATACATACATGCAGATACATGCACACACATACATACATACACATATGCACACACACATATATACACACATATACACACACGCACATTTACACAGACATACACACAAACACACTGACAAACACATATAGACACAAATACAGACACATACACATACACAAATACACACACACAAATACACACACAGATACACCTATATACACACGTATGACAGACATATACATATTCACACACATACATACACACACGCATATATATATACACATACACACACATACATACTGTATATACACACACTCATGCATATACACATACACATATACACACATGCACACACATGCATATATACACACACTCATATATACACACACATACACAAACTCACATATATACACACATATACACACACACAAACACGCACTTAAACACACATACGCAAATATACACACATATATACATGCACACACAAACATATATACACTCACATACACACACACATATTTACACACAAAAACACACACACACATATGCACACAAACTCGCACATAAACACACATACCCATATATCCACACATACACACAAACACACACACACATATATATCTATATATCTAAATATCTATATATCTATATCTATATATCTATATCTATACACATACACATACACACACACATATTTATGCAACAGGGGTCAGGATAAAAACTGTAGAATAAAACCATTTATCTTCGCTACTATGGTAATAAATTTATATAATAACTGGTCAGCAGTTTCAATGTACTGACCAGGTTGATATTTTCCATAACAACTGGCTGGTTGTTATGACATTCATGAGCCATGCCAGTCAAACTATGCTGCTGCCTCATTGGCCAACATTCTGTATGTGGGCGGGGCCAGACAGTCTCACAGACTGCTGAAGAAAAAATTGCTGGCCTGTTATAAAATAAAGATGGGAGGGAGGTTTACATGAGACTTTATCAGACACCTCATTGTGGATGCTTTTGATAAACCCCTCGGGCTTCACCCTTGGGGTTTATGTAGAATCCCACAACTCGGGTGTGCATTAAATTCTCATATCAAACCCTTCCCCATCCATTATTCTCTATTTATCCACATAGTAACTACATCATCACCCATTTATCCACACAGTAACTACATCAGGAGTTC